>JAAGNO010027804.1:17714-38313 GCA_033439905.1 Ceryle rudis
CATAATTTGATCTATAATAATTTGACTTACAACAATTCTTTGATTGGAATGTTAAGATTTCAATTATACTACTAATAAAGTTTTGGCTTTACATGTAGTGTGCATTTACTTTCCATCCATAACATGATTCTGAATGTAACATATTATACCTACAAATACGTAATTTCAATTGAGAAAATATCTAGGAAGTGTTGGCCTACAGTGAATTATTCTCACATGTAAGAGTTACATAAATTACCAATACAAGAGGGAGGAGATGACCATTGTCCATCAACACATTCTATTTCCTTTGATCCAACCAATTTAAATTCGATGTTGCATTCATACTGCTTTCTGTCCCCATGCTGATACTGTTCCACAGAGCCACCAGCAATACTTCCATTGGCAATCACAGGTGGAGGTCCACAGCCGTTGGCATTTGCTGAAATCAAGAGAGCAAATCTGTGCTCTGAACTCAGTACTTGTAGCACAGTTACATGTCAAGCAACATAAAATAAATTCAATATGTTACTTAAGAAAAGTCAATAGAACAGGTTAAACAGGTTATTGGTTTTTGTCTTTGAATATCTGGACTCATGCTGGGCTGGAGATCACAGACAGATACACATGACCCTTGCTTGCTCTGCTGTATTACTTCTGTGCACTACCAATTACTAGCTATGATAAAAGAAGTGATAAAACCAACCTAGTTTTAAGAGGAAAACAGTGTTGCATGGATGACAACTTCAGAATTTTTTTTTTCTAAAGGTGAACGTCCTGGATGTAATAATAACATATTTTATAAAAATCACCTATCAAGTGATATGTACTGTGTATCAAAGGAATCAACTTCTGGAGGAGTGAATAGAACTCCTGTTAAGGGAGCTTAACATGTTCCGAAGTGAAAGAGACAACTACATGAAATATACTTGGTTCTAAATGCAAAAAGAGAGTGAGCAAAAAGAAGGATGAGAGCATGAAAGACAACACGGACATTGAGTGGGAAGAAAGGGAGTTGAAAAATATGAGAACCCTTCATCCTCTCAAGCTTCCTCATGAAAGGTCATAGCACCAGCAAAACCCCCTTTTTTTCAGATGCCGGGAAAACATGCTGTCTTAAAATGGATAAGAATGCATCTTCCCCTCTGCATGAGTTTGTTCATCCTACTGGATGAAGCTGAGGAATTTCACAGGGAAAAACCTTTCACTGAGTTTCTTTTGCTTGTGTCTATCTCTGTGTCATCTCCAAAACAGTTTTTGTTCTTCAGTATCAC
This sequence comes from Ceryle rudis, assembly GCA_033439905.1. Taxonomy (NCBI): domain Eukaryota; kingdom Metazoa; phylum Chordata; class Aves; order Coraciiformes; family Cerylidae; genus Ceryle; species Ceryle rudis. The sequence continues at coordinate 18,968 of JAAGNO010027804.1, forward strand.
ATGATCAGAAAAAGGAACACAGGGTACAACAGTTGATGGGTATCGACATTAAGCAATGGCAAAATTTAAGACACTTAGGATACAGTAAGAAAGGACATCACTCAAATTAATCACTCCCGGCTGCTATATTGCACATTATTTATGCCTTTTTTAATAATAAATAATTGTTCATAAATTACAGTCAGTAACCTGAGTGAAACTTTGAGCAAGACATTCATCAGCTCACTTTCTGTTATTGCATAACTGGCATAACTAAAGGTAACAGAAAGTTCAACATTGAAAGTTCAACTGTTCAGAATCTTTCACATGAAATAGCAATATATTATGAAATGATCCAAAGAGGATCAGTTCCTGCCCTTTTAGAGACAAAGATGGTATAATTGTTCTTGGGAGCAAGGCTGGCTTATAGATGGTGTCCACAGAAGTCTTCAGGACCCATGACTCATTTCCTACTACAATAGTTAACAGAAGAATTACCTTTACACACCGGTGGTGATGGAAACCATCCAAAGTAATAGCACTGAATAGAGGCAGGTCCCACTCTTACATAATTGTTTGCACAGGTAAATTTCACAACATCTCCATTGTGGTATTTACCATTCTTGGGAGAAAAATCCCCATTGGGCAACTGCAGCATCTTGCATTCTATTTCTGCAAAGACAAACTATTTTAACATATGGTGTACACTCTACAAGTAGTACATTAAATGCTACTGATTAGAACAAAACCAAAGAAAGTCTTAAAGAAAAAAGTTTCACAAAGTGTCTACAGTTACACTGATTAGCAAACACAATAATATTCACCAAAACACTGGGGCGTTGGACTCCATTCCCCATTTATGCCACACCTTGATGTACCAGTTGGCATATTATTTGCAGTTTGATATCCCTCCAAACATGCATACTCAATTGTATCTTCAGGCATGAACACAGTTTTATTTGCATTGTAATTCAAAATCTTCAGGTAAGGGTTTCTACATGATTCTGTAGGGAAAAAAAAAAAAAAAATTAGTGCATTTTGTGATCCAGAAACACTGCCCTTTGGAAGTAACATTTCTGCAGGCGCTTTAATGTGTGGTAGTCTACTCAACTACTCAGTATATTTGAAATTAAAAATTCTCCATTGCCAGAATATGAATGCAAAATACTACATGTAGCATATTCACATAATATCTATTGCATTAATCTGAAGAAATATGCATCTAGAAGTAATATCCAGCATAAATATTACTTCCTTAGATTCATGTCCTTTCCTTCTGCTACATTATTAATGGTGTACTCCTGTTCCCCATGGTCATTTGTGAGGGGGTCAGAAAAAAAGCGACAAAATCCTATGTAATGGCAGTCTGAAATAAAAGGACAAGATAAAAATATCACCTGGAGTTGGTTGGTATCACAATACTGAAAGATTAAGCCTCTCCTTTTACTATACTACACCTCTGTTCAAGAGAGGACGGAAGGCAACAACAGTATGGATGTATTTTCAGGAAAAAACATGCTGGTGCTTTTCACAACTGTACTTTTTAACACCAGGGCAGAGATATGCATCATGCTTTTTATGCATAACGATAATGTATTTCCAAATAACAAGTCCTATTTTTCTCTAGTTTGGTCACATTTAAAGAAAGTTCTTAGCAGAATCCCTTGGTTCACAGACATTTCTTCATAGATCTTCCCTCCTGTGTGTGAAAGATGGAAGAACTGGGAGTAAATTTGGGCATATGCACCTTGTATCAGTTAAGAATCACTGGAGAGGTCAGTGATTACCATCCACTTCATGCTACAGAGGCCCAGAAAGGCAGCTCACCCTGAAGACAGTAGATATTTTCCCACCTCACTTCCTTTATGTTTTCTCTCTATTACTTGGAGCCCCAGAAACGTACATCTCTGGAGGATCAGTCTCCCTCTGCTCAGTAAGAAAACTACCAGCCTAAAAGACAAAAATCTGAGCACACAGGACATCATGTCTACACCAGTGACAATGATAGGGAGCTCTGAAACCTTTATGCTACTCACTGATGCACTTTGGAGGTGGAGTCCATCCATTCTCTTGACACTGTATCACTCCTGTTTCTTGTCCTTCTGGAGTTACAAAGCCAGTATGACAATTATAGTTGACCACCTCCTGTAAACGAAATGTTTTCTTTCCCACGGTAAAGTAACCATTGTCAAAATTGATATTCTGGCATTTTTCTGAAAGAGACAGACAGAATTTTCTCCAAGTAAAGCACTGCTAAACTACATGCTTATAAGACACAGAAGGAGGAGAACAAATGAAGCAGCAGTAGAATTTAGAATATTTTTAAGAGCAAATTAATTTTTGCTTCTGCATTGAGGTCTCTTCCTGGGGGACAACCAGAAATTGAAAGGTCAAAGTCCACAGTCACCAACTCAGGCAGCACTAATGATGGACGGAAAAGGGTTTGGTTTGCAGCAAACCCGCAAGCTTCCATTATTGTATGTCCACATCTGGTCTTCACTAGAAATGAAATTCATGTTGGGCATGCACAGCACTGTGCATGCATAAATCATAGAATCGTAGAAAGAGGGCCTTCTGTCCACACGGAAGGGGGAACATACCAGAGATCACCATGGTGTGCAGGTACCACCTCAGTTCTACCAAAGAGAAATCATTCAGAGTGCACATACTATAGGACTGAAACAAATTTGCACCAAAGGACCTCTTCTTGCCCACTAGTGCAGACAGACCCAATGTTGTAACTGATTTCATAGGGCTTGGAATACATCATTTAAACCAGTCTAAATGGATGGAAATGAGTCATCTTAATTGAATGTTATGGTCTTGTATTTGGAAAGAAAACTTCTGTAATATGCTGAATTCCTTACTAACAAATCATTTTGTCATGGAGTTTCTTCAGGTTAAGAAAGTAACAGTGCAACGAATAGCAATGTTTTCACATTAGAGAGTTAAGTAAATAAAAATTTGAAAAACACAGGGAAAACTAGGAACACTAGAGTTTTAAACCACAGAAGTTTTAATTTTACATCATTTTTATTTTATTTTGTCTATACCAGTGATGCCCACTATTGCCGAACACTAGGAATCATAAAATTTTACTTTGCTTGCTCATTGTTATGCCAAAATCTCAGTGGGTGGCATCCAAAACATTCTATGGTCGGTGTCTATCAGGGTGAAACTACCTCCTAAAAAAAAAAAATTTTTACAGTCCAAAAAAAGTTATGTTGAATTATTTCTTTTGTTCATATGAAACCACTATTGAAAGTATTAAGAAGTTCCTTTAAGATAGTCTAGCAATTTCAGGCTTGGTTCAAGTCAGGAACAAAAGCTGGAAACAGATTTAGGAGAGGTAACCTTCCTATTCCTCCTCCTTTCCAGTATGGTGCCAGCTAGAAAGGAAGCAAGAGAAACAAGATCAGGTGGCACAGCACGGGGGTGAAAGAAGGCAAATTATAGACAGGCTGTGTAAAGGTAATGATTACTACTTACTACATTACTGCACAGCTATGTAATAACAACATTTCACTGCTGCAGACAAAGGGACTATGACTCCCATTCTAGAGCTTACTTTCTAGATCTGAATGAGCCACATGTGGATGTTTTATGGGGTTGCATTCCACATTTTTGTATAGTGATTGACATCAGCAGTACACAGGGACACGAGAGCTGCATGAAACAGTTGAGAGAATGACAGCATTGCATTCCATTTGTGAAAAACCTAGACTTAGAGTTACTAAGCAGTGGTGATGGATTAATGTAGGTAATGTGATGATTCTGGATTTACTGGTTTTAGCTAGAAACCTCAACAAAATACAATCACACTTACTTTTACGGATACATCTAGGTGGAGGTGACCAGCCATCCCTTGTGCATGTGACTTCCCCATCTTCATGTTCAGTAAAATAGTCATCACTGCAGACGTATCTAATTCTTTCACCTTCCTTGTAAAAATTCTGACTACGTGAGAAATAGCCATTTTCCAGCTGTCCAACATGACATTTTTCTAAAGGAGGAAGGTAAGTACATTTAACCAGAGCAATTTGTACAGCAAGAACTGAGGTAAATTAACTCTTAGGAAGGCAGTTACTAAAAAAAAGGCCTCCAAGCACCTTTCTGTAGCATTCTATCCCCAAAAGACATGAAAACATGTTTTGTTTCACTGCCCTAGGGTTAATAAACCACATGAACAGGAGCGCAAGTCAGTGCACAAAGTGCTAAGAAGTGGTCTAGTAAACAATGTTGCTTACCTAGTGTTCATAAGCAAGTTTGGCTTACTCCAGTACATCAAGTGTCCTATACACCAGCTCTAGTTTGGTCTGCTATGTGTCTAAAATGTTGATGTCTGCCCTGAATGATTTTCAGCATTTGCCTTCATGATATTTCATAACTTCTGTGAAAATGTATCAGCTTCTCAAATCAGCTCTAGAGATTTTAGCAACAGCTAAGCACACTGGCTCTACAACATCTGGTGTGCCCAAGAGCCCAGACACGAGGAATCCAAATGGATACAGGAATGCTATAGCTGTGTTACTTGAGTAACTGGATCTCTCCTCCAGGAGGACTCCACTCATTTCCTGCACTAAGCACTGAAGGCAACAGGGAAAGATCAACCTTTTGTAATCCACTGCCAAGCCCTACCAGTAGGTAGGAACTTTGCTGTAACTGAAGATGTGTGTTAGGAGAGAAGGCCTCCACTCACTGCTTTAAACCTGTTTTCTATAGTTCAATCATTAAGTTAATGTATCTGAATCTTTTTCTGGTGCCATGCTCACTTTCAGCTTATTGCAAGAGTATGCCACCTTCTCAGCTCCAAATTTTATGCAAAGGGACCACGCATCTCAGGTAGGAACCTCTAGACCAAAAGCCCAAGCCGCAAAAGGAAGAATATATTTACATAGATGAGAAACTCTGTCGGTATGTACAGTTGTGTATGCAGATGAAAGTAGATGCATGCATGTGATCCTGAAGCCAGAGAAGAGAAACATTTCTTATGTATTTCTTAATCTCATGGATAGTTTCAGGAGCAAAGCATCTCCAAATTCCAAAAGCATGGTTTCAGCCTTACTCACTTCAGAGTGTCGCTTACAGTTTGAGCTCTGCAGACAGAATGACAGCCTGGGTGCCATTGTAGGGATCAACTAAAGCAGTTCTACTTTAACAAACTGCTTTTTGTTTCATCTTGCGCTCCATAGGCAAAATTTATGCTGCATAGACCTTTAGTAATTATAACAGAATTCAGCATATAGTGGAAATGTACTTACTGAGGCATTTTGGCTCTGGAGACCAGCCCCCTTCAGAACAAACCATTCGAACCCAGTATTCTCCGCTTGGGGTTGAATAATCATCAGCACAGTGGTAATCAGCATGCTGCCCAAGTCTCATTGGAAAGTAATAGTTTCTGTAGTACTCCAGTCTTCCGCTTAACTTGCCATTTTCTATAGCTGGGTAGTCACATGGTTTCTCTTGAAACAGATTTAACAGCAACAGTATCAACACCTGCATGGCAGAAAGCTCAGGACACAATTAATTCATACACTTTTTCATCATCTGAGTTTTCTGCCACTGACAGAATCAGGACTGCACACCTTAGCAAATCCTATGGAGTGCAGGAGAAATCACACTCTGTTTCTGGTGTCTTTATCAACGCTTACATCTATGTTGCTTCCCTCTGATTACATTGCAACCAACAGAAATCCAATCAATATTCTCAGTGGACTCCAAAAGCTGACCTTTGTATTTATTCTATAGTGAATTGATACTGTGTAGACTGTCTTGACTAAATCTACCATATTGACTGTGATGGGAGCCCAGACAGGTAGCTCAGATATAGGTGCTGAACTGTGGACTCAAAATTGATATGACTCCTGACACCACTTCCATCTGTAACTTTTTGAGATCCTGCACCAAAAACTCTTCCTAGCTCTTCTCATTTTTATTTTAAAATATAGTGGGTTTCTTTTGTTCTCTTATTTCCTCAAAAGAGCTGATCCTTTTCAGGGACAAGTCAAGGACAAAAGGAGGAGATTTTCAGAAGCTTTCATTTGAGTTTACCCAGGGTATCCTACTTGGCCATGGCAGGTAGGTTCCTCCTGAAGTGCTCTGACCCAGAGCCTACATGCTGGGGCAAGGAAGATCACCCTCTGGACAGGCCATTCAGTAGTGAGAAAAGTGGTCTCAGAATGATACCTGAATTTTAGAATCCACACATATATAAAACAGGGCACTTTTTGGGAATAGCTCAAATAATCTTATCCAAAGGTTCATTTACAAGACTGATTTCATCAGAGTTTCTCTCACATCCTGTTTCCTAAAGTTTTCATTTATTTTCCGTGACCAAAGATCAAAACCTACTAGATTATTAAATGAATTGCTAATTTATTTATTTGTTAACCCTGTGCCTACTGGGCAAAACTGTCATTGCAGTTATGGGAAGTTTATAGGTAGAATAAATCTGTGACTGTTCAATAATATACCAACATACAACTGCAAGTAAAAATCTAATGCTGAGATAACTGTGATGAAAGATACCTTCCAACCATTATCTGTGTTTTGGTTTGGTTCAAATACTTTAATATTCACTATGTCCTCTTACCTTGACGGGCATGTTACTCCTCATGTGGACCACAAACTTTCCTGACAGGGAGCTTACCGTAGTACATTTTAACACATACTTTAACAAATACAGTAATAGATAATGCCTGTGTTCATAAACATAATGTAAATGTAGATTATACCATTGTTTTTATAGCTGTCTTTTTCCAAACTATCAACTTAAGATTTACGTCATCAAGAAACACAAAGAATAATCTACTCTAATTTCTCATGCTTCTTAAGTTTTTCTCTTGATCTCTTTTTCACCGAGATATTGCCAACAACTATACATCTTGTGTCTTCATTCATGAGCACTACTTACGGACACATCCTGGATCAGGCACCCAGCCATTCTTGGTGCATTCAGCTGTGTTTCTGCCAGTTAATGTTCTATAATGATATCCAGGATCACACTGTACTGTGATTATAGCACCTACTTTGTAGTTGTTTTCCTGAGGTATAAAGTTTCCATTGGGAATTCTTGGAGGAGAGCATAATATTTCTAAATAAAAAGAGAAAAATTGGATGCTAATCTGAAGTATTTGTTTATAATTATTGTGTAATTGTTATTTTTATAGTATATGGACCATAACTGCATAAAATTGTTAAAATATGTTTCGTAAGGCAAAGAAAAGGTCATATTTCCTCTCCCACTCTTATAAATGTACAGTTCTGTAAGAGGAGAGTGTCAGCTGTTACAGATGTCATGCCAATTAGAAGATTAAAACTTAATTGCAAAGAGAATGGTTGGAGCAAGAGCTAGAGGTAATCAAACTGAATTTGACTGATCTTTTCCAGTAGGTCGTTACACAGTTGGAGCTCAAAATGACCTATGCTAGGCTCACTCACAGTTCTCCTGGGATGTTTTATGGACACAAGGAGCGCAGGTTCACTGACAGGTCCTAAATGAAGAAATAACAGTACCTAACTAGGAACTGATCATTTAAAGGCTCTCTGGTTAAGATTAGGATCTTGCACTGACATGGGAATTATTTCGACAACTGAGAAAGTACAAGAATGCCATTCTAAAAAAAGTCTTTAAAAAACATATTTATAAACTCAGGGCTGGAAGGGGATGACTAAGAAGTAACTAGAGGCTGGTCCTGCTGTGAAGTGAAGGTGAATGAATCAGCTGTATGCATGTAGTGCTGAATCATCTAGGTTCAGTAGTAAGTCAAGCAGGATACAGAACCGCTATCTGAAAATGCCCCAAGTATCAATGCTCAGTATGTCAGTGTCTAGAAGGATGTTATGTTTGGCACTTCTTAAAAGCAATATGTTGCTAAACTGTAGGCAATGCATATTAATTACTATCATTACTAAATATGAAACCCAAGTCAAGATTTTAATTTGAAAGATACTTTGAAAGGCACTGTGGTAATTTCCATTTATTTCTGAAAGGTTAGTTCATAGTACACTAACAATTTCTTACTGATATTCCATCAGTGAAATAGGGATAAGTTTTTAATTGTTTCTCTCTGGTTGGAAGTGGTTGATCAGAATTAGCAATCAGGAAATTTAAATAATAGATATAATTACTAGTAACCAGGTTGCTCAGTATGCTCAATTTACAGTAAGACTCATCAGGACACTCAAAATCCAGAGTAGTTCAGTGGGTCAGGCAAACTTCTGTTGTGTCAAATGTTCATACAGGGTGAAATTTGAGTGGTATTTTACTGAGTGGTTAGTTCTATGATTAGAAGTAACAGAGTCTTGGCTTATGGTGACCCAGCATCTCAACTACGAAACACAGAAGACCTGAAGATGCATTACCTTGTATCTCTCCCTCAAGGAACTGCTAGTGATTCATAAGTAGGTCATCAGGCTAAGACTATTAGCTTTCCTCAATTCCTATTGTATCAAACAAATATTTCTTTACCTAGGCTTCCAACATACAGCACAGCCACTGGCATGTACCAGTTATGTTCATATTAAACACGCTTAAAAGGTATCGAGACCGGATGTGAGGATAATAGGACTTCAAAAGCCTAACTTCTCTAAGAAGTTGGTTTCAAATGTTAATTTTCCCATGCATTAAAAATTTCAGATTCCTTCTGTAGTTTGAATTTCTCTGGTATTAATACATTTTTTTTCCCTGCTTGCTTAAATATTCTTTTTTTAGTGTCTGATTTTTCCATTCCTTAGATAAAATGTTTTCATCCACATCATTTTGTGGAACATAAAGCAATTCAGCTTAACCCTTTCTATTTGTCTAATTTAGGACTTCTTTCTAACCCAATAAATCTTTTTCCTATCTTCTCCCCAATAATTCAGAATAATATATATAAAAAAAATTATAAAATAACAAGAGCTACTAATGCTGCATTAAGTATTTTAGCATCACATTTATGCAGTATATTGCAGCAATTGTTGCTTTGTGAACCTATTTAACTACATTAAAGTAACAAAAGACTGAATTATCTGGCTTTGCTACTTCTCTCTGTGGAAAATTATCCTGTTGCTTGGTCCCTTTAACATTTAATTCTTACATATCTTCATGGCATATTGGTCAGATGTGGATGAATTTCTTTTGTTATGAATAAAGTAATTCTGAAATGACTTATAAACATGACAAATGTGCAAAATAACTTTAAGCAAGGCGAACCAGTGCAGTATGGGGTTGGATTCCATCCTGATTCGGTACATTGTACATCTGATCTTTCACTGTATCTGTATCCTTCATCACAGGCAAACTGTAATTGTTCAGATGCCTTGTAGGATCTCTTTGGAGAACGTACATATCCATGCAGAATTTTTGGCACATCACAGATAATCTCTGAAATTGAGAAAGACAGAATTAATATATTTTTGTATATTTTATTTGCTAAGAATAAATGCTCATTGGAACAAAACTTAGGGATTTTTTTTCATTTGACGTCACAAAAACATTTGCATTTGGAAACTGTTTCAAACTTGTCTGAGAACTCTTCAATGAGCTGATTGTGGGTGCCAGGTAGAAAGTGTGGTGCACCACAACATCAATAGCAAATTGATTCACAAAACAGATCTCAGGACATTGCTTTGGATTTTGATAGATCTCAGAGTCAATATGCAAGGCAGGGGACATTCTAAAATAAGAAATTAGACTAGCTGAAATTTATGATTTTCCACTTTTTGTATAATTTTATTTCCTCATAATTTCTAGGAAACCTAAAGCTCTTTCATAGCCAGTCGATTATCAGTTAAATCATGGCATCAACAGGTAAAAACCAAAAATAAACAAAAAGGTACCTGGAAAATTGTCGCTAGAACGCTTAACTACCTATAAAAGAACCTCAACTTCCCCAGCTCCTTGCCAAACCAAAAACTGCATTTATAAAGCCAGAAAATATTTAGGGCTTTGCTTCCTAGGCCACAGAGCAAGACACCAAGGAGTCCTCTTGGATTCTTTTGCTGGATTTACTTTGTATTTAGGATGAAATATAGTTCAGTGGAACTGTCATTGTTTAATAAAATTCACTATATTCTGAAAATGTTACAAGCACATGTGTTTAATCCCACTTTATGCTGCTCAAATTATAATAAATGGGGATTTCAAAGCAGCAAAATGCAGCACTAAAATTGTGAACAAAACATACATGTATCTGGTATCCTGACATAGATACTCTGCTCTTCTAAACACATACTTCCTGATCAGATAACATAAATAATCTAAGAAACTTGACAGACTGAATATTGGGGCAGGGTGTGGTCATCTGTCTGAAAAGCAGTTTTGCAGAAAAAAAAAATTGGCAGTCCTGATGGACAAGTTGAACAGAGGTAGTAATGTGCCTTTGCAGCAAAAAGGGACAACAGAATCCTGGGGTCCATTAGGAAGAGGGTTGTCCAATCCAAGCTATCCAATACAAGAAAGACATGGACATAATGGAGAAGGTCCAGTGAAGGGACACGAATATAATTAAGGAATTGGAAAAACTGTCAGATAAAAAGAGGCTTAAGAGAGTCTAGAGAAAAGAAGGCTTGCCAGGGAGGGAAGATCTTATTTATATGTACAAATTGCTGACTGTGGTGGGGTAAACAGCGGTAAAGATGATGGAGCCAGACTCTTCTAATTAGTACCCAGTGACAAGATGAGAAGCAATCGGCTCAAATTGCATTTACCCATAGAGGCTGTGGAGTTTCCATCCTTGGACATGTTCAAAAACCAACAGGACATAGTCTTGAGCAACTTGCCCTAGCTGACTGCTTTGAGGGACCTTATGAGGGGCCCTTCCATCCTCACCCATTTTGTGATTCTGTGTTTCTATAAAAACTAAACATGAATTAACCTTCTAATTTGTCAAAATTTATTAGGCTGAAGAAAGAAAAATCCATGATGATTTCTTTGTTTTTTAAACTTTGTTCACAGATTCAAAATTGTTTGTAATTACTTTGGTTAAATCAACACTGAAGTGATTGAATCTTATGTAGATGTACTAACACTAGTTTCAAAGAAATTGACTGCAGCCTGGCAAAACATACAGCTTATAGTGAAAATGCAGAACAAACAGATGGTCCATTATAACTATATTAGCATCCAATATTCTCTGATTTCTCTTTCTTATCCTACCTCTTCTGCATATTTGCAATGGAGATTGTTTACAGACCAACTATGCTAAATTGCTGTGGAATAAAGTGAAAGTGTTGTACTTTCCCATATGGTAAACAGTCTTTAGAAGTCTGAGAATAAAGCTTCTTAATTACAGACAATAAGTAATGTCCTTTTTACCTTGGCACTGAGGCACATCACTACTCCATTTTCCATTAGAAGAGCAAATTATTTCTTTAGATCCAATAAGCTTGTATTTTGCATTACATTCAAAATTTACAACCTGGCCAAAGGAATATTCTTGGCCTAGCTCAAATGCACCAGTCATAATGATTCTTCCATTTTCTGGTGCTTCTACAGGTAAACACTTTGCCACTGAAAAATAAAACAAGACAAAAGGAAAGGAAAACACAGCCTTTTTAAGAATTATTCTGTAAAACAAACTGATATACAAAAAAGTTAAAATACGTAAAACTCACTCTAGTTTCATTACGCACTTTGAACATATACACTCTTGTTATATGTTCAGATACCATTCGCAGCAGATATAATACAAAAACCTAAGCAAAAAGACACACGGACATAGGAAGAAGCTTGTAGATTGGCTGTCACCATTCTCTTCTCTGCCCTTGAAGGCTGAACAGAGCACCCACTGAACTATATCACTACCTGAGGTCTCTCCCAATCTAAATCAGTCTATGATCCTGTGAATCCTGTGACCCCTGACTGACTCATAGGGCCATGAAACTTTGCCAAATAATTTATTTTAAAGCTATGACAAACTGAATTTGCAACAGACAACTGTGTGAAAAGTGCTGTGTCACAGACTGACTGCAGGGGTTCAATTACTAATTAAAAATCCTGCTTCAGAATATCAGAACGATTATATTACTGAAGTAAATAAACATAATGTCAGCCATGAATTTAGATCTATGTATCATCTCCTGACTTTGTAACTGCAGAAAAAGGAAGAATTAACATATGCCATCAGATATTTCTTTTGAAGGGAGAAATGACTATCAAAGCTCATTTTTACAAGTTCACATAGATAGTACCGAGCATGTGTGAAAGTGGCTGCTGTTTTGTCTGCTGCCATAGCTCCCACTTCTCTCCGAGAACATTTGCCATACTATAAGCCATTTGTCTTTTCTACAAGCTCACATTCTATATTATAGGTTCCTCACAATTAGGACATTAAAGAAATACTTTATTTCATAGGCAATCATATTTCAACCTAATTAAAACTCAGTTAAGAAATAAAATCTTATGAGGACTTTGAAATTGCAGTATCTTAGTGACATGTGACAAAAAAAAAAAAAAAAAATCAGAAACAATTACTCTGTACTGGGTAGACAGAGACCTGTATGCCCAAAATTGAGGACACTCAATATCCAGTAAACTAAATGTGATATATCTGAGAGACCAAGGAAATGTCAAAACACAGACAACAAACTCCAGACAGGAGAAAGATACCTACTTTCCTTTGTGACTGTTACTTAGAGACTCTTTCCTGACATTAGGTGCTTAAACTGAAGAGAAGTGTCAATGCTGCACACGTTAAAATACTACTTGTTAAAAATTATCTCTAAGAGGAAAGGACAGTTATTTTTATAATCATACAGGCTTGAAACTGGTAAAAACATTTCCAAAGTCAGGTAAGTATCATCTTAGTCATACTGTTTATTAAGTCTTGAGGTCTGAGTCTCTCTTGCACTCAATTCTCACTAAAGTTCTTCTATGGTATGCTAACAGGGAGAAGAACTTATAACAAAATCCTAATGACTAGGGTATTTACAACCGTGGAGAGGAAAGCTAGCTAAAACCACACATGTTTTCATACACATCAAAAATGCCTCATCCCAGCTGTCTTTTATAACCATGTTTGGCAGGCATCTACTCTATTGGGGCCTTTAGGTAAGGCAGAGCTTTAAGCCAGTCTTCAAGTGCCAAGACTTAGTTTTGTGAATGACTTTTTAACAAAAGCTTGAGTGCTTATTGTACTAAAATGGCTGAGCAGCCAAGAGTATCACTGCTGCATAACTTGAATTTAAAGGTGTGTGAATTAATAGTAGCAGAGATATCATAGACCAGTTTTAGATAGTATGAGACAGATAAAAAGACAGTTTGATAAAAAATAAATGTCAAACTCCATTTACCTTCACAGTGAGGGATGTCATTGCTCCATCCATCTGCCTGACACTCACGGTAATTTCTTTGGCTGAGCATCCAGTATCTTACCGAATAAAAAGCAGACAATGCTAAAATACAGTCTCCTTACATGACAGAGACAGCAGTGCTGCTGTTTTTGAAGCAAAGAAAGTAGGCTTCATATGCTCTACCACAGACTAACCAAAACATGACAAAAACAAGTAGTTTTTTGGCCTGCATTTTCCCTATTTTGTTTTCTTTTAATTGCATATGGAAAAATCAAAATCAAAATCAGAAGGTACAAACCATAAGTATCTCATACTTTGATAAGCTAGAATTAACTTTGAGGGCAACATGGCCCCAATGCCATGGCTTCTGTTTTGTCTGAAATGTAGCCAGAGAAGTACACCTAGTCTGAAATGACAGTGAAGAACTGTTTGACTTTAAGGGATTAAGGAAAATACTGATTTTGGAACTCTTTCTGTGGAACACAGGCTAGATTCCAGCAATACAAAGATGGCAAAAGCATAGCTAAGCCACTGTACCATGCTTATAGCTGAACTGCCTTTTAAAATGAAAGAATCCAGTCATAGGCATACTTAACTAAGCACAATACTATATATTTGCCTTACGGCACTTTTCATTGGAGAAGATAGTAAGTAGTTGCTGCTTTATTCACAACAAATCTGTAACTGACACTTCTTTTAATGTTAACACCTTATGTTACCTCTCACATATTGAATTAAATCATGATTACCCATCATTACATCTGTACTCAACTCTGGCACCAAATACAAATGCGCTTCCACTGGTAAGTTCAAAGGAACCAAACTCGATATCTCCAGGATGACCACAGGGTTTATCTGTTAAAAAAAAAAAAAAAAAAAAGGAAAGAAAAACAGACAAACAAAGAAACAGAAGAAAAAAAGAAATAAAGAGAAAAAGGAAAAATAAAAACAAAAGAAAGAAACAAAACAAAACAAACCAACACCTCCCCTCTCCCCCCCCCCCAAAAAAAATTACTTACACCTTACATAGGAATGTGAAAAGTGTGAAAGAACTTTTATAGCAATAGTGAGTATAGGCCTTTCAAAATTTCAGAAAGGCTTAGCATGATTAAACCCTCCTTTTTTAATCACTATCTTCAGTGAGAACACAGGAGTAAGGATCTGCTGGTTTGGTTTTGTTTTTTTTTTTAACAAAATAACAGATTAGCACCTTATATTCTTTTAAAAAGGCTGAGCTAATCTTAAGTCTTATGACAAATTTAATGTCAGGATGTAACTTCAGCTTTTCATACAACTTGTGACATAAACTGGTCCTTCTACTACAGAATCCATCCATGACTGGAAATGAAATTTCCTCAATGTGATGGGGATTGTGCTAAGTAATGAGGGATGATCCTCAAGAAATTATAGCGTTCATAGAACTAGCTGAACAAACTGAAAAGGACATCTTGACTTGCATTCACTAACTTGTGTTTAGTGTTTTATTCTGCTAAGTCTGTAAATTCCATCTATGTTAGACTTTTTCTAGAATTTTGGAAGCTCCTGATAATAACAATAACATAAATTGGGTTAATAAGGCTGGCCTAGAATAAGATCTTCTCCTGTTAAAAAAAAAATAATCGTTTGATCTGGAAAAAAGAAACTTCCAAAAATGTTTCCTTATGCATACAATACTGTTTAGGATGCTGAAATAAGCAAGTTACAGGTAAAAATACAATGGCATTTTCACATTGACATGACTGGCAAGGAATATGATGTGTCAGGTCAAATGTTTACACTTATTTAGCATAAATACTTACTTCTGCATTCTGTCCCTGGGAGTTGCTTCCATGCTCCATCGGCACACTCAAACACAATTCGTCCAAGTTTTATATATCCAGGCCTACATTTGTATGTTACTTGAGTACCGTGTGGATAGGGAGGTTTGTCCCATCTTTCGGTCGGCACTTCTTTAACTTTCCTAGGAGGA
The DNA here is from genome assembly GCA_033439905.1 of Ceryle rudis. NCBI lineage: Eukaryota > Metazoa > Chordata > Aves > Coraciiformes > Cerylidae > Ceryle > Ceryle rudis. Next base: position 34,191 of record JAAGNO010027804.1, read on the forward strand.
GGTTCTTGACAAGCTAAATATTGTAAATAAAAATCTTCGTGACTGAGTCACATGCTACAAATGCCAAAATAATTTTACAATAACATATGCAGCAAGAAATTCTGGGGACATTTGTGATCCAATAAGCATATGTTTTCTGCTTAATCATCACAAAATAGGAAACTGCCAAGAATCCGCATTTTGTAAGAATATGAATAACCATATAGAAGGACATAATAATAATCAAGCATGTGCCAAGAAACCATGTAGAACAGTCATAATTCATGAAACAGATTTTAGTTACAAAGACTAAGACAAGATTAATGCCCTGGTTCTAACTACAAAGACCTCTTACCCTTCCACTTAGAGGAGCTCCTCCATGCCTGTCCTTCCATTATCACAGAGGACAACTCTATGCACTCTGTAGAGTTCCTTTCGAACTATTTTCTTCTGCAGCCACCACCATTCTTACTGACATTAAGTTCATGTGTCATTTGATCAAGTACTGTCAAATCTCCCCTCACCTTCACATTGCCTCAACTTTCTCTGCACCTGATATTCCAAACTTATTTCCTCTTGTCCATGAGATTACTTCTTATGACAAGTTACTTATTACATGATGTGATTAATTCTGGGTATTCATTTTCACCTTCATTAGCTTCAAAGCATTTTTACTCATCTTGGAGGGTAGATGGTATTGTCTGATATTTCTATTAGCTCAGTATTTAACAGTCCTTTCCCAAAAGCTCCTTTCTGGACCTTCTTCAGTGTCCATGAAATGTACAGCCAAGCTCATATGAAATGAACCTGAAATAATTTTAAGATCCTCAACAGTTTGAGAAGGAGAAAAATCAGACTAAAGGACCAAACATTGAGAAACTGTTAATGAAAGATTAAATTATCTTTGTTAAGAAACATTTTGTTGTTGTTATTGCTTATGATAATTGACCTAATTTCAGTGATTGATTCAGATTAATTCTCTGCGCTTGGGTGACTGCAATGCACTTTAAGGCTGAAGCTTTACCCAGAGTAACAGTTTAGCTAATTAGATACAATCAAGTCTGGTTTACATCTGAACACGAAAGGTGAGAATTCAAGAATAAAACAGCTTCTGAGAAATGAAGCCTTGGAAATATATTTAGGATCTTTCCTCATGTGAGGCACATGGAGTTGGGGCTTGCTGAATTAAGTTGAGGAGATTGCAACCACAGATTAAGTAGCTGTGATTTCTAATACAAAGTGAGCAGATTAAACACTCGCTTGTTCCACATCAAAGTGTGGAAAGTGAATTTCATTGTAGTTGTACACAGATATACCCTTGAACATTCACTGTTTCTATTTCTACTACCAAATTAGAGGCATAATTTTAGAAAATAGTTTAAAAATTAAGAAAGAGGTTTGTTACAAGAAAAAAAAAAAGGTACAATTTTAAGTGTTCTGTAGCAATGGCATTTTGAAAATATAAAGAAAAGAATGTTAATTGTGAGGTCCAATAAATTTATTTTGTCTGTCTTAAGTAGCCAGAAGCAGACAAGTTTTAACGATACTGCTGAGGTGCTAAAGTATGCCCACACATTCGTATTATTTCCAACTATTTTAATATTAACAGTATGCTCCCTCCCACGAATTAAGAAACTTTGGTAAAAAATACTGCTGCTGTCCACTAGAGGGTAATACCCTACTATCAAAAAAGGTAGCAGGGACTTCTAAGTTTCTTCGCAAGATTACGATGCATCCACTTTTTAACAGCGTTTTTGCAAAAATCACTAATGGTCAGAATGACAAGGCTCCCCTAGCCAGTTCAAATGTGTTTAAAATGTTTAGTTTATGGGAAAAAAAAAAAAAAGGTTCTTTGTAATGGTAAGAAAATTATTTTTTTCGAATGCTACATATTTTTTGTTAGAGGTTGTTAAAATTTGTGCGTTCAGTTTGCAAGCTAATACAGTATATTCTGATTTCTATGATTTAAACCCCAATCTATTTAGTACAGGGAGAACTGCTCTGCTCTATTCTTCCCTTACCTGCCTTACTTCTGAGTTGTATTATATTTTTATTGTCTATTGTACAGAATGAAGCCTTTAACTCCTCCTTGTTTAATGGGGTTTTTTTAAGCATAAAAGATAATATCCTGAAAGTCTCTCTACTAAGACATGCTTCTTTTTCAGTTTTATTTCAGCTCTTACTGTCCTTTACTACTCCTGACCTGACAAACTATGTGCTACCATCAAGTCATGTATTTCTGACTACAGCTACTGTTACCTTTTAAAATAGAGTTTCTTAGTAGCTTGAGAAGAAGAAATCTGCTGACAGGATGTACTTCAAAACTATATTAATTGCATCGTGCAATCACCGTGCATACTCACCAAAATTGAGAGGGGTTTATTTTTATAACAGAAAGAATGCACCAGATATGTACCTTCAAATCCTTCAGTGAGAGACTAGGAAAGCTGGAATTAATATTTTAGCACGTACATGTGATTTGACCTCAGTTAGAAATAGCTCAAGCTGCTTTCTTGCTGTTACTATGCTGGTAGCAACTTCCGTACAGTTAAGCACAAACTATGAGTTCAGGTGGAAGTATTTTTCAGCCTTTGTGCAAAAACTCAGCTCTTGAACAACTCACACAGACTTTCACAGACTTGAACTAAGAACCCCGCATGACGCACGGTAATAGTTGTCCCAGATAAATCAAATATTGCTACATTCACATTCCATTGCAATCTCTCTGATCTAAAGAAAGCATTGTGAAAAGGAAGTTCAAATTCAGGGAAATAATCTCACATTTTAGGAATTTTCTAGACTTCTTTGCAAACAATTTTGACTTTATTAGTTGCTTTTGAGCAGTATTTCTAATAAGCATATATTAAAAAGATAATACATTTCATTAGCGTCCTGATTTTTCAGTTTTTCAAAGTAAAATTATTCAAAACCATCTGATGGCTAAGATCTTCATAATCTTCACCTAAAATTAAAACCAACCTGAACTGAGCAAAGACACACAAGCTCAAAAACATATAGTACCCTTTCTGCAACAGTCTATGCAAAGAAACCTAGACTGGAAGCAAAAGAATTAAATTAATGAACATACATTACACAATATAAACAAAATATCAAGAAAAATAAGTTGAACAGAGAGGCAGAAAATATCAGAGGCTTTTGTAAAGATACACAGAACAATAGCTACCTCTTTAAACATGTACAAAAGCATACCTGTATACATTTATCTCATTTAACAGATTAAAAAGAGTCAACTAAGTCAGTCAACTAATACTTTACAAGCTTTTCAGTCAATTTAGTAATCATTCCCCTTTCTCAAATTATCTCACAGATTATTCCAGACAGAAACAAATCCACATTTATTGATTATTTTCTGTATTAATCTACCAGCTATGCACAGGTTTCAGATGTTAGAATAATTAACAAACATTTAATGACAAATGAGTTATACAGCTCTAGTTTATATGGATATTAACCATTTTAAAAACTTGTTTAACAGATTAATAACAGCAGTAGTCATCCAAATAAATAGGTAAAATAATACCTATGACGGGATACTAAATACTGAAGGTGCTAAATACTGCCAGAAGAAATCTCAATTACTGTTGGCAGAAGTCCATTTAAATAGGCTACAGTGCAAACTTTTTATTTACATATTATTTTTAGTTAAGATCTTCACATACACTTTAAGAAATATGTGCTTATTTGTTTGGTTTTGACATTAAAGCTTACCTCTTTCTGCAGTACAATACATCCAACATAAAAGCATAGCTGTATAGCCCAGGAACAACATTCTAGAGATTCAGAAACCCAGCAAATGCATTTAGTATTGTAGTCTACTGTTTTCTGATTGTGTTATTTCCACTCCTGTATTACTCACTAACTGCTCCAGAGGCTGGCCTTGCAAAATATTTATACTCTGATTTCAGTGGTCACTTCCCCTAATCCTCTTGCAACACACAAGTGTTTGGTTTTTTTTTGTTTCCTCCCCCCTCCAAACTTTGCTAAATGAGAAAATAAATAAAAGTCTGGCAATGTGGCTTGATACAGTCCTTAACTGCGGTTTGCTTGTTTTTACATCCTACCTCTTTTTTTTTTTTTTTTTTTTTTTTTTTTTTTTTTTTTTTTTTTTTTTTTTTGTTTACAA
>JAAGNO010027805.1:0-10091 GCA_033439905.1 Ceryle rudis
TTTTTTTAAAAAAAAAAATAAAATAAATATTTTTTAAAAAGCTTTGTTCATGTGTAGGTTTCATAGACAGCTAAATAGCCCTAACTAAGAGGAAGGGTCCCTTTGGGTGGCCTGATAATATACGCAGTGAAACTAGAAAAGGAAAAGCAGTTCATAAACTGTTTATAAAAAGCATGAAAAAAAAAAAAAGTGCACTATAAATGTTCTAAGTATTATTCCAGTTGCAACACCACATGGAGCCAGGGAGTGGGGGGGAATGATCCCTGCAGGATGCAAATCAACCTCAGAAAAATGTGAGATTTGCTCACAGCAAATTAAAACCAGATCAATCGATTATCAGGGGACAGCATTCAGACCTACTCTGTTGAAGGGAAGTTCCATAAATGTTGCTCTGTTTCTCACAGTATGTACAATAAAAGTTCAAATCCTGGCCCAAATGTGAGCTCAGCAAGTTGTTCTGATCACTCCAACCTCTAATAATGCATATAAAAATTAAATGAGGATATGTTTCTACATGTCTGGTTCATTTAGAAATTCTTATCTGCATGCCATGGTGTCTTAGCTCAGTAAATTACTTCTTACCTAAGATGTGAGAGGTAGGGATGTGCAACAGCCCCAGCTGAATGGTAGAAACACTGAAACACAGAGACTACTGATACCTGAATAGAGTCTCCATCACCTTAGTCACTTATTCCCATTTACACCTGTAACCACAATCGCACCTTTACCTCTAGTGTTAGAGAGGACTGGCAATGGCACAGCTTCTGCACTGTTTTCAGCATTCTTGCCATGATGGTCATGTTTACACCTAAGCAATTGGTCTCAAAATAAGTCCATCCTTTTCTAAACATCTCCAGAGAGCTCCATGACCAGCCAAATGGGTGAAGAATAATGCCTTGTAAAGTTTATAGTCAGACAGGGAGCAGACAAGCTGGGAGAACCAGAGAATATGGCTCTGCTGCTGCATAGATGATCTGTTATTTTTCTTATGCAGAAGGCACAGAGGCAGGAAGTGCTGTGACACCGTCAGGACTACACCATGCCATAGACAAGGGCCCTCTTGTGACCCAGGGAAAACTGACACTGTCTATCTCAGGAGCCCTCTGGCACCAAGCTCGTTGATCTGGGCTTGGCCAGGATGGGAAGGAGAATTAGTCCCATTTGTTTGGCTCAAGACAATGTTCGAATAAATAGCTGCTTAGCCTTCAAGCTGAAGTGCAGATGTGCTCAGCCAGTTTGTTAGACAGATCTGTTTCTCTTTTCTTGTATTGAATACAAACCAAAAACTCCAGAAAGAAAAGATAAAGATTGTCCACAAAAAAAACATTATTTGTGACCTTCATGGCACACTGACAGATCTCTAAAAAACAAACTGCTTTGTGAGCAGCAACAGCAGCACAAATGAAACCTGATTCTCTACAGCTTTGTGTCCCAGGGTTGCTTGGTAATGCCCTGACTGCAGCTTTTCTCTATAGCCTGTATTTACATCCATTTTGCCTCCTGATGAAAGACAAAGACAGTAACTTGCTGAGGCTGGAGCCAAGCAGGATACATGGTCTCTGCACAGCTCTGTGGGCTGCACAAGGCTGGGTCCTAGTGGTTTTAAATCTCACCTCTGGCCAATGGCTAAATAGTCATCGTAAGTGGAAATAGAAACAGCACAGCACAAACTACCTGAATTCCCTTAGAAAATAAGATACACCCTCATGAGATGCTGCAATCCACCTTCCCCTGAAGCACATTATGTTAACAGCGTGTCATAACCTTTCAACTGCCCCTGAGGAGTCTCATGAATTCCCATACCTGTGTCACATGATTTTGCACAGCAGTGTTTTCTTTTGGAAAATTCACTTTCCTTTAACCTGTATTGAGATGGAATACTGAATTTTACTGATTATTGGCATTGAAATCATTATTTTGAATTAAACTATTCACAATAAAATATGGTGGCTATTTCAACATTGTTTCATTCAGGAAGAATAATCTGTTATTTACCCACACCAATTAGACTTGGAACACAGTAACTGAATAATTCAGAGAATGTTAAAATGATTATGAGAACAAGAGAAATCTTTACTCTAAATCCCTGGTTGACTTTTGGCTCAGTGCTTATTCATGCTGAGCCATGACTGTTCAGTCAGTGAAGTTAAGCAGTATTTTTATCTGTTTAGGAAGAAAACTGGTGTAGCAGATCTGTTATTTCCCTCTTAAAGTCTCTTAATGTGAGCTTTGTAGATTTAGGCTATTGCCCTGCAGCTGACATACTGACAATGTCATGAGCAATGTCAGAATTTAATGTCACAGTGTTTTCTAATAGAGCCAGAAAAAAAAACCTCATTTATATGCCCCAGATATCATATCATATTCTTCAAAGGAAACTGTCAGGTAGAAGGGTCACTAAGAAGGCAAGTCAGACAGACCCTAAGGATGCTCTGGCAATTTCACAATTAAGTATCCCATAACCACAGACTGTCAGAAATGCAGATATGGAAAGGAACTGTGCCATGGGAAGAGGGAGAAAAATTGTGTTGCTCAGCTTCCCATCACATTTTTGTATGTGGTGCCATTCTGCCTCCTTCTTTCTCCCTACTGCCCCATCTTTTCTTCCTCAAGTTAAACCCCTCAGTTCATTCAGTTGTACCTTGTACATCCCTGATCATTCTCATTGCTGTCCTTTGTAATGCTTTCAGTAAGTTTAAATCTTCCTTATCTGTGACAGGTAATAATTCAGCTGTGACCTTAACAACGCTAAGTAGAGCAGAAGTACAGTTCATGACTTGCTTTATGCAGCCCAGTCTTGTGCTTGTCTTTTCACAGCAACATGATATTAATGTTCTTATTTAGCTTGGGAACCACCACAACCTTCAAATGTGAGAACTGCAGTCTCAAGAGCTGGCCCTATCCTTTGTGCAACTGCCTGTCTAAACCTAAGTTTTGCATTTGTACTCATAGATTTGTGTCCTGAGTTTTATGACTATAACTCTATTTTTTTTCAAGTTCAATCTGTATTCTCACCCTTTTGTCCTGTGATCTGACTGCTTCTCACTGATCTTGAGGAGCTTGTGAGAAAATACTTAAGCAGACACAAAATGAAAAATACCAACCCACCAAAACTGCCTTAAGGGGAGTCTTGGAAACATGTTTTACCACCACTGCAATTAAAAACTCCATGACTTTATTTTACTTTAATTTTTGCCCCAGATTTGTATAGCATTTTAAGTATGGTCAGAAATTGCAAGTTGGATATCTAGTAACAGTATTGTCTATAACAAAAATGAACCAAAAAAATGCCCAGGGTTCTTGATGATACAGAGCTGATGTGTTTGAAAGAAGCAGCTATATGTAGAAGAAATATTTTCTAAATTAAACTTTGTTCACTAGTTACAGAAATATATTGACTAAGGCAGATGGATAAAATGTGACTACTCAGTTCATAATCTGGCAGTTTTCTAAACCAGTATAGAGAAACTTGTTCTTACACTTTGACAGTTGTTGTTTAGTTAAGTGACAAGCGAAAACATCACCATTTCTATGTACTGTTAAACAGAAATCTATACTGGACCTCAGAAGAAACAAGCTAGTGGATTTAGGACTACAGCGGACAACAAAGACACCTGATTTCTTCCACTGGCTGATTTCAAGTGACTAAACTAGATCTATTTTAGAAGCATCCTTATTTGGAGAAACATAATTCAGATCTCTATCATTCAGCTCCTCTGAGTACATTTTTAGAGGTACTGAGCTGCTGTGAAAATCTAGTAGTCATTGTGGATGTCTGGCAGATTTCAAAGTTTGGAGAACCATCAACCCAATCCACAGACTCAAACACTCAGTGTAATAACATTCTTCATGGTTTTGTTTTATTTTTTATGAAAGGGACTTACTGCAAATCTCAGAGGAAGAGCTGAACTGGTATTTCTCATCTTTAAAATAAAAAATAATAGACAAGTTCTGGTAATAACATCAACTAACCCTGTGGTTATTGAATACAGAGTTAATAGCTGTAAAAAAGCAAGGAAATTGAAGATGTTTATTTTTTCTGGAAAAATGTCAATATTTTGTATACCGTTACAGTTTCACAGAAACTGCATGACTCTCCACAACATGAGAGCTCCTATTGCAAAGAACAGAAATTGAGGATAGCTGGGAAAAATAGGTACTTCTGTACCCATACAATACCATCTTAAAAACTGTCTTTAACTGTTACTCTATGCTGCCTAGCAGGTAATTGTTTCCAATTTTCTTAAGTTATTTTGGCACATGCTGTTTGTCCTTCAGTACATAAAATGCTATGGGTGCATGTAGTGTATTTGCTCTGATTTTCCAAACGTTCCACTTTGTTTCCACATGATTGTGACAAAATTTACTCCATAGGCAAAATAGTAGGAAACATAGCAAAGGAGAATATGCATCAAAGTGGGAAGACACACCAGACCTTTATAATTAGCACATCAATTGTGCCTCAGCTTCTCTGTACCCAGCCACCGTGTGGCACTTGATCTGCAGTCAACAGAAGATCCAGAAAAACCAGATGTGTCTCATGGAGCCTTCTCCTTTTAAAATGTCCCTGGGACTGTTTCCTGTCTGAAAGGACTAGTACTATATTTATTTCTTCCCATTCCTCTTTTACAGATATCTTGATTAATATTTTCCATTGGTGGAATGTATATTAAGTTTAAAACCTTATTGTTTTACACACACATGAACATATGGAGTTGTTGCTCCCTCTTTCACCTCAGTATTTTCCTACTCATCAGTTTGCATAAGAGATGGCCACACTTGTCGATTTCTGGTCATTTAAGTGAGGTGCACCTTACATGGTGCTGGCTCAGCATTACTGCGGACACCTGCTATCTGGTCTGAGCAGCTGCTGAAGGTCCCACTACAAAGAAGAGAGGTAGATATCTCCCATAACAATACAGAGCATCCCTGGAAACATACATAAAGGTTTTTGGATAAATGCCCTGACAGCACCTCTTCTGCATCCATTGCAAGACAACCTTCGGACAATGAGAAATAAGGAAGATGAACTCTGCATGAGTTGCCATGGAATTATTCCTATGCAGAGGCTTTCTAGTTATGATACTTTAAAGGAAAAGTATAGGACTAAAATATGATAACCTTTAACACAGAACAGCTAAATCAGCTTCATAGTATTAACTGTTCATATATATATAACATCTTCACCTGTGAACATATATTCCTCCTACTCACAAAGCAGTGTATCCTATCATGATGTACAATAACAGCAGAAAATTTTCATGGAATGGTTTGCAAGGAAAGACAGGGTATAATCAAATAGTGTTTTTACTATTTTTGTGGAATATAGCTGCTGCTGTTTTGAAGTGCAAGGGTAAATTTAAGATCTTTGTTCAAAATGTAAGTTTATTTGCATTTTCTTCCTCAAAAAAAATGACAGAGACAATAATTCAGTCTGGGTCCTGATTGAGTGTACACAGTGGATGGAAAGGACTGACGTATCTACCTGCATGGGAAGCAAACGGGGGTCTTCTTGAAAAGCATCCTTTTTTTCTGAGAAAAAGAATTGAGAGATATGGAAAGCTGACTACCTCATTAGGTTAAGTTTTATAAAGGTTCCACCCATCAATACACATTTTGAAAAAATTGGTTTATAGAATCCTTTTCAATTATTGAAATTGGAGAATATGTTGAAAGGCAAACTTCTTGTTCAGCATATCCACTTTCATGTAGTTGTTCTGATGAATAGTGACCAACAAGATTATTGTTCACTGACCTTCAGTAACCTACAGACTAGTACTTTGACACTATGTTGTATAGGATAAAGGAGAAAAGATAAGGAATGCTAAGATAAAGATGTTTCTCCCATGCACCAGTGACTAAATTCCAATCATTTCCACCAAACATGGACTGCAGTTACAATTAATTTGTACAGATGTTTGCTTCTGGTGGTTTTTATAAGATTGATAATTTTCAGATCCCAGCGGGAATCGTGTTCAGTGTACTGTGCTAGGATAAGGATAAGGATGAGTAAGGTGTTAGGATAAGAGTGTTTTTCTACTTGCAAACATGAAATCAGGGTAGCCTACAGATAACAGGATTTACTATGCTATTTTACAATATACTTTCAGGATACTATTCCTTATGATGAACAACATATACATTAACTTTTTCACATGATACTGTGTCACCTAGAGCTAGGTTCTCATCCTTTGGATTTTTGTCCTTCTGTCCTTCTATGAATTTATTTACAGAAAACAAACCTTAACATTATTAAACATTATTAAATTATACATCCATTAAACGACCTTCTTTAAAAAAAACAAAAAACAACCACCAACAATAAAAATATATATATAAAAAACCCACAACAAACAAACAAACAAAAAAACCCAAACAGCTTCAATCTTATTCATTTACTTATAGCCAGATTAGCACATAAGGGAATGGATCATGCAGTGGATATAAGACCACTAAGAGATAATGAGATTTTCAAACAGGTTTAACACCTTCTGAAAAAAAATCCCTTATATATCCAAAAACCTCATTTATATAAAAACCTCTTCATATAGAAAGCTAACAAAAAAAAAGGGCTTGGTGATGGTGTGTGTGCGCATGTGCACGCACACATGCATACAATTTCCAGTAACTGAATGCTTCAAGGTGAACACCTTTAAGTTCAATGGGAGGCAGAGGTCAACTCTCCTGCACCAGACACTGAAGCAATAACCTGCTCATTCACACACCCACGCATGGGCAGACCTGGCATAAGGCCTGAACAGCTATTCCAGAAGTACACACAACAGGTAGATAAAAGGAGCCTGGCGCTGGTTCCTCTAGGGTGGCTATATCCTCAGCAATGACTTCATTTATGACCTCTTAAAATTAGTTAAAGAGACAAATTAGTTTGGCAATCAAATTCTTCTCTGATGGCAAGGAGAAAAGAGACAAGTCAGTGCAGATGATTTTGTCTATCTACTTGTCATTTCCCTGCACATTCGTGCAAAGTTTGTATTTCTCCCATCTCCTCATATATGAATAAAACCTAGAGGCCTAAGCAGCAGTCCCTGGGGTATAATTCACAGAATCATAGAATCAAAGAATCATAGAATGGTTTGGGTTGGAAGTGACCTTCAAAAGTGACCTAGTCCAACCACCCTCTCCAATCAGCAGGGACTTCTTCAACTAGAGGAAGTTGCTCAGAGCCCTGTCCCACCTGACCTTGAATGTTCCCAGGGATGTGACATCTACCACCTCTCTGGGCAACCTGTTCCAGTGTTTCATCACCCTCGTCATAGAAAGTGTCTTTCTTATATCAAGTCTGAATCTACCCTCTTTTAGATTAAAACCATTGCTACTTGTCCTACTGTAACAGGCCCTGCCAAAATGTTTGTCCCCATCTTTCTTATAAGACCCATTTAAGAATTGAAATGTTGCAATAAGTTATCCCCAGAGCCTTTTCTTCTCCAGGCTGAACAATCCTACCTTAATTAGTAATTACTTTCACTTAGCTTCCTTTATCTTGTCCCATATCTAAGACTTCTCTCAACTATGCACTTTACACCTAAGGCAAAGGGAGGCTTGACAGTGAGTCACTGTTCCAAGCTGGCCCACATGTAGGTTGCTCTGATAACCCAGCAGCCAGTCCAACTTGCTTTCCATCTCTGCTGTGCCCAGCAATGCAGCTAAAAATCTGGTCTTAAGTTTTCAATACTTTTGCTCTGCTCTTCTTCATTCAAGACTTTCCTGGCCATGACAGCATAGTTTATGCCTAACACCTTAAATGTTTCAAAGTTCAAAGTAGGCAGATAACTACCCAGTATAATTGAGACATATAGGACAGGATGTTTGGGTAGGTCCTTACTTATTTTGGGTAAGGAATGACCAAAGCTCTCATAAAACAGTCAAGCATCATGAATACACAAACTTCTGAAATGTGACATTTCGAGTGGATTTCTAATACTTGCTAATGAATCTTTTTAAACCAGGCAACCTCACAGACCCAGATTGGATGCATCTGCAGATTAACTGGCTGGGCAAGTGTTCACACGTCTGCAATGCTGCCACAAATCTTTGTACATTTCTTTTATCTGACAAACTGACAAACTATCCAGAATTTGCTAGCATAATGGCAATGAGCACAATTTTGTCTTTCTTTTAATCAGCTAACTTCCTTGATTGTTGGAGACCACAAATGATAGAGAGAGCACAGTGAAGTCCTTCTACAGCTACTATGAGCTACTAATATTTATAGCATATTTCCTTTTCACCATTTGTTATTTTGTTTACTGGAAGTCTACATCAAAAGAAGGAAAACAAGAACATATTCTACAGCCTTGAAGTCAAGAACCTCCAATTCCTCAAATCAACATCTAGTTGAGATATGTGTGTCTGGCTTACAATGTCAGTCTAACGTCATTGCTCAGTGTTTTTTTTTTCTTTTCAACTGACACCGCAAAAGCTGATGCACATTGTCAGAGAGTACTGTTAAATTAAACCACAGTGACAGGAAAAGCCACCTAGAAATGCTTAAAAAAACTATGAGCATAAAAATTGTATTCCCTCACACATCACAATGGAAGTCTTACCACAATATTATAAACTTTTTATACATAATTATTTTTTTACTTCTCCAGTAAGTAGAGTTAAGATACCACAGTAACAAGTGTCCTCTAGACAGACTTCAGAAAAGAATTTGGAAGAAAAAGAAAGTTGTAAAAGTAGGTAGATATTCACCCAAAAGACCGTCAACAAGAACTCTGACACACACAGTTGAAATTTATCTTATTCCTTCATGGAATGGAAGCAATTTCCAAGTCCTATCTCACACATTTCTACTATACAAGCCAAGACCTACCAGAACTGCTGCTGATCCAGTGCTGAATTTTGCCCATCCTAGGCCTGAGGCATTGTCATTCTAGAGGGAAAGACAGACTGACATGAGTTTCAGGAGCTGTCTGAAGCTTTTTGATGGGTTGGAATTTCTGCAGCTCTCCGGGTATGCTGGTAAAAATAGTTCAGATAAGACTGTGAAAAGAACAATAATAGTACCCTTCATTGCCTGACTCTGGTGTTTTTCTCAGATGGCTTTTCTTCTGTATGCACAGCAGAAAATACTCAAACTGGAAATTGCCAGAAAGTTTGCAGAACTGATCTTGTGAGACTGAGACAAAGAGGATAAATTGGGCAGGAAGAAGAAGAGCATAACAACATACAGAACTGCAATAAATAAAGCAAGAAATGTCCAGAACATGCTCAGCCACCAGGTCATTTGGTTTAATTAAACCAATCCTCTTGATTCTGTACAATTGTAACATATGTTTTGGCATCTTACCAAAAATCTCAACACATCTCTGATACTTTTGCATAATTCCCAACTGCTGCAATATTTGACATCTTCATTTGGATGAATTTTATCTTCAGAAACTTCTCAAAGATCTCTGCTTCACAGTAATTAAAAAGAATCCCAGACAGGTATCAGATCCACACTGCAGGTCAATATACAAAAATACTGGAAGAAAGAAGCCAAAGACCTAAAAACTTACCAAAAGCTTACCCAAAAGCAAACTGACAGATGTCCAGGCAAAATGACACCTAGCTGCAGATGATGTTGTAACATAGAGTTGCATGAGATGTATCATATCGAACTTTTGGGGTCTTTGGAAAAACAAATTCAATTCTGTGCATTTCAGCAGGGTGAAGTAACACCATATTTTTTAAAAAAGGAAATTTTCCTTGTAGTCTAGCTTTCTGAAGTGTTTATGTGACAAAGTTAATGATACAAAAATCCAGGAAGTGGTTAGACTTTGAAAGCCTTTGTTACATAGCACATTGCGTGCTGCAACTGAAACTAGTGTTCTACTTAACTATCCACTGTTACTTCCCCCACAGCTTTCTGGTACAAAGCAGTTATATAGGTCTACAGTCTGTCACCATTAAAACCTGCCCGTGTCTCACTTTGCTTCTTTTCTTAAGCCATTGCTACTGTAAGGAGTTCTATCAAAAAAAAAAAAAAAAAAAAAAAAAAAAAAAATACTCCAATTTTAACACCAAAATAAAAACAAAAAAAACACTAAAGTTTTGTTTACCCCAAAAAAGTTTTAAAAAATCAA
>JAAGNO010027807.1:0-22074 GCA_033439905.1 Ceryle rudis
GCTGAGGCTGTCCCTGCTCTCAGCAGGGGGGCTGGACCAGGTGACCTCTGGAGGTCCCTCCCAGCCCAGACATTGCTATGTTTCTATTAAAAGCCACCAGTAAATCTCACTTTTTCTGCTAATGTACCAAAAGCTTCCTCTGCACTTGCTGCACTGTTTTGCTCCTCACCACCTCAAATCAAATTTAGAAGAACAGGTAAGTAAGCTGTGCAACTGCCCCTCTCCCCCCTTGCAGCTTGATGCCCTTCACAACAGTCCCAGCTGAGCGGCTCAGTGCCCAGCAGCACAAAGTGCTTTGTGTCAGGGAGGGTGGTCTGAGTCATCCATCCCACAGGGAATCTGACAGCTGAATGCGGGGATGCGACCCCACGGTGGGGAGCAGGTTGGGGACGTGCAGCTTGGGTTTGCTTTGCTGCACAGGTCTTGAATCCCATGGGCAGGGCGCAGCTTGCTGTGGCACACTGCAGGACTCAGTGAACTAGTCTCTTCACTTGAGAAGCTAATTGTCTGCTGTAAACAAGTGGTTAGATTAGGGATTCATCCCCTCATTTGCAGGACATCTACCTAATTACCCCTGAATGACTGCAGGATGAGGCACTCAACATTGTTTATGATCTAGGCACAAGGGACTAACCTAAAATACAGGCTTAGCACCCAGTGATTTATAGCGTCAGAGGCACAGACCCTGATACCATAACTTATTCCAGCAAGGACCTCTGCATCTAAGTGGTATCCTTATCAGGGAATCAAGGCTGATGTCCTGCACAGACGTCTCAAACCAGGATGACAGCACCATCTCGGATGCAACAGGATTTTGCCACAGGTAACAAAGAGTGGCAAGAGTTTCCTCCCACGCCTGGATGCTTTGCATTAGGTCCAACTACAACTAGGAGAAAGCACCAGCATAAAATGTTTGCAAAGTGAGATATTCTAGTTCATAACAGGCTCAAGGTGCCACCCTGCTTCTGCACCAGTCAGCCACACCGCTCGGTTACTGCAGGGCGTGCTCAGCATCCTCTGGCCCATTATAACTGGGAAGAAATCTGGCTCCACCTTACTCTGCCGGCGGCTTTTGCTGTAATTGGCCGTTCATGCTGCAACCGATCCTGCGCTCTAGCTCCCAGAATGAGTAGGATCAACTATCACAGAGATGCGAGAACAAGAAATGAAATATTTATAAACAGTTCTGTTTGTTTATTACTAAAGGTCCTCATCCTTAGGGAGAACTGGCTAACCAGGAAGTTCTGGATGTTAAAGTGCAGACATTTCTGAGTTATACCCAAGCATAAAAACATATGAGAATGTTTACAAGGGGAAATATCTATATTTTTCACCATTGTTTAACTCAAAATTTGCAAAGCAGTTTGCTTAAAGTTTCCAGGAGGAAAAAATAATTGTGGGCTGAAGTAATGCATGGAAAGGAAATCTATCCTGAAGGAGCATTTTTCAACCAAGTGTCATCGTGTGCAGAAGGGGATAAGGCAGTAGAGGCTGCAACACACAGCCAGATTCTAAGGTGAGTTGAAACAGTTGGGAGGGAGGTGATGGCAGGTGAAGCCTTTTTTACGTCAACTTAAGTTGGTATTACAGAGGGCAAGGGTTGGATCCATAAATATATCCATAAAAGAGATCTCCAAATCTGCTATTATGTAAGATACCTCACATACACTTAATATTTACATACATCTATCATTATATAGAATCCCTTCTAAGCACTTATAAATCCATTACAAACTGCATCTATACATCAATATATCCCTTTCTGTGTATCTAGGTAAACAATACACGGTATTCACTTTTTTGCTCCTAACATGCGTTCTCTTTCAGATGTTTTGAGAATAGTGGCTTGTTAAAACAGGAGTTGTCACATACAATATTTAACAGATGTCTGGTTTTAGATAACATGCCCGCTGACAAGCTGTGGTTCTCCTGAATGCTTTCATGCCCTAAAGCTTGGGTTTGCCGAGATGATTTCTCTCCTTCCTCCTCCCCCACCGATACCATCTCCCTTTCTCCATCTCTGCCTCTCCGGGGTCTACTCATGAGACAGCTACAGAGCTGAGGGGTGCACTGCGATCTCGGTTTGCATCTGGTGTGAAGAGCCTGGCCTTTTACCTACTCCCCAGCATCCCTGTGTGCTGCTGCCTCTAAGGTTCATTTCCCTGTGGACAGCTGAAGTTGGGTTGTGTCCCAGGGCTGCAAGACCGAATGATTTGGCAAGTGTTTGCACCTCTGTCTTCCCGGGTTCTGCTGAGTCACAGAGGTACTCCTTGGAGTGTATGACACACACACTTTAGAATGAGAAAGAAGGCATGTGTGTATTTCGCTCTGGAATTGTGTACCAGGTGCTTGGTATTTGTGCTCATTCATCTGATTTATCTGTAGCCCAGTCCTTCAACCCAGTGGCTGTCCTGCTCCTACTGGAGCAGCGGAGGAGTGCGAGTTGATGCATCGAGATGAATGTGATCAAACTATCTCAGTGAAAGCTGAGAGGGGGCAACAGAGGATCATACATACAGTGCATACAGTTCCACTCTGCTAGTGGAAATGAGGAGCTGCTGTCTCCGTGACGTGACAGTGTGGGTACCAAACACACAACTGGTGACAACTTGCCACTTCAGGAAAGAATTTCTTCCTGTTCCATCTGGGTTTCCACCACCATACTTATCTCCTCTAACACGGAAAAGCCAACTGTGGAGCAACCTTGGAAAAGCACTTGCTGATCTCTGCCATAGTTTATCAGCAATTTCAGTGACTGTGAAAAGCAGTAAGCACATATGAACACATCAGGAGATACACACATAGTGGGCACCAGCTGTACAAAATTAGAATACTGTTGACTTCACCAGTTTCTCCTACTTTACATGGGTTGGAAAAGCGACCAAATGTCTCGCAGTGCACACCACCAGTGATGTCAGTCACTGCCGCAGGACGATGAACCAGACCAAGTACACACATTCTATTCAAAAAACCTAGAATGTGCTGGTTAATGAACTGGTAAGAAAGGTGAGAGGCTGAGACAGCATTCCCAAGTGTGCCCTAGATTTCCTCAGAAAGCACGGCCAGCTCAGTGCCTGCGTGCTACAGCTCTCCACGAGTAAAATGGGGGAAACAACTCTCCACTTCACTGTCTCTTTCAGCTGACTGAGAAGCTCTTCCAGACTGAAGGTTCTCTCTTGTATCTGTGTGTGGATTTTACTTTCAGCACAGCCAGGAACGCCGTGTACGTGATTCAACGTCACGTGATGTTCAGTCACGAATTAAGTCATCTAAAAAGATATTCCTCTAGTTTTCTGTCCTAAAGGATAATTTACTTCTACAACCAAAAACACATTTGTATTTTGGAATGCACACATTTTTACTACATTTGAACCATTAATGGATGATTTTCATTTTGGAAGAAGTTCTAGCAGATGGTTGTGCTGCCATCTGGAAGGACCTCAACAGGCTGGAGAAATTGTCCAAGAGGCATCTCATAAAGTTCAGCAGAGGGAAAGGCAAAACCTAGCACCTGGGGAGGAATAAGGCCAAGCACCAGCAGGCGCCAGGAACCGACTAGCAGGGAAGCAACTGTGCAAAAAAAGGGCCTGGGCGTCCTGTTGGGCAGCACATTGAACATGAACAAGCAACGTGTCATGGCTACAAAGAAGGTAAATAAGACTTCTGGGGTGCAGTAGGGAGACCACTGATGGCCGATTAAGAGAGGGGATCCTTCCCCTGTTCTGCTGTGACTACACCTGGAGTGCTCTTTCCAGTTCTATGCTCCCCAGAGGAAGAAAGACATGGAAATACTGTAGTAAGTCCAGTGCAGAGCTAAAATGATTAAGGGATTGGAGGACCTGATGCACAAGGAGAAGCTGAGAAAGTTGGGATTATTGTACCGCAAGAAAAGAAGGCTCAGGGATGTTACCAATGTGTTCAAATCCCTCCTGGGTGTATTACAGAAGACAGAGCTAGACCCTTCTCAGGGATGCCCAGTGAATGGACAAGAGGCAATGGGCACAAAATGAAATACAGGAGATGCAATTTCAACATAGGAAAACACTTTTTTACTGTTAAGGGTGATGAAATACCAAAGAGGCTGTAGAGTCTTCATCCCTGGCAACACTCAAAAAACAACCGGACAAGTCCCTGAGCAACCGGCTCTAGCTGACCCTGCTTTGAGCAGGGGGGTGGACTAGATGTTCTCCAGAGGCCCCTCCCACCCTTAGCTGTTCCCTGATTCTGTGGCTGAATGCTTCCTATGCCCTCTGTCAGCTGGGAACACTGGAGTCTCATTGTACGAGTACTACCAGGTACCAGGGCTCCTCATCATTGCTATGCCGATAATGTGTCAGTCCCATAGCCCTGCTGTCTTCCATGCAATTTCTGCAAGCTACAGTAGGCTTAGCCCCCCCTTATCGTGCCAATTTCTGACACGCGGTCACATGACGCACAGCGGCTGGTCCTCGGTAAAGCTATGGTTATTGCAGAAAGGGAAGTCAGAAAACTTACTCATTTCCATGTATTCCGGAGTCAGCCCCGTGAAAGGTTCCAAGGTGTAGTCAAGATCCCATTGCTGAGGGTCCTTTGACTGGTTAGTGTCCATTTCATTTGGCTCAGTTCTTTCATCCTTCAGCTTCCTGAAGAGCTTCTTCAGCTTCCTGAGGAATAAAAGTTTGAATCAAAACAAGTCTTTTTGGTTTTTTCCCCCCTATAAGGTTTGGCCCAAGACTTCCACAGCCATACAGAATATATACATCACATTACTTTGGTGCCCCCATTAGTTTACACCATCCTCTGAAGTTCTGGTGCTGCTTACTGTCAGGTGACGGGCTGCTAGGGGCAGCAGTTCCCGTGCTTCTGTGTTAAGAGGAAAGTTACAACCACATAATGCTGTTGGAACGGAGTTGAACCCAGTACTTTGCAATAATTGTTTCCCTCTGGACATGTGTTGAATTGGCATCTTCCCGAAGCTCAAGTACCTTGGACCTAAATAATATTAGCAGCAAGTAATACTCTCAAAACCAACAAACTGAGCACCTCTCTGGAAGGGAGGGAAGGGAAGGGAAGGGGAGGAAAAGGGTAATGTGATACCTTCATACCATACCACAGGTGCATTTTTCTCTCACCATGAAACTTGGGAACTTCCAGGATAGCACACTTTTAAGGTTAAAATGACTGGACATATTGCCAAAGAAAGAAGGTGCAAGAATGTACTGATTCCTAAACCTGGTGGACTTAGGAACATTTAAGCAGAAAAACTGCCTTTTTTTCAAAGGAAAAGGAAATGAGCTTTTCTGCTAATAAATCCACAGCACCAATGAAACAAGTGTCTCCGAGATACTGATAGGTCCAAAGCCATTTAGAACTCTAAAAATGAATATTATTGACTTAAAGTCAGCCCTGCAACCACCAGAAAACACCTGCAGCAATCCAGGTTCCAGTGCTCTCTTGTCACAAGCACGAATACCTGAGTTTAACTAAACAAAACAAAAAAACACACCAAAAAAAAACCCCAAACAAAACAAACAAACAAAAAACCCAACCCAACCCAAAAACCATTCTGCTTGTGAAATCTTAAAGGGGGTTATTTAACCAAAACGATGCTACAGCTCATAAAAATATCTACCTGTGAAACGTTCAGTATAAGGAATGTCTTAATTTTACTCATGGCCTTTGATCCTGGAGAAATGCAGTTCCCCTGCTCTGCATGACAAGCAAACAGGGCTCAAACTAACAGGGACAATCAGATTCACCAGAGGCTTTCAGCAGGGTCAGCAGGATTTGGCCTCAGAGAGGTGTATGGTTCCTGTCGCGGGCAAACAGAAATCCTACCGTATTCACTTGCAAGTTACTGCTGGAAAAGTGTTACTGGGGATAAAGGCAGTAGCAGCCTCTTCAGTACTCCACAATCCAGCCCATACTGGAACTCACTGGAACTTCTCTGCGAGTTTATTCCTAAGGCACTGGAACCTACAGAACTCCATCACTAGCATCAAAATGGAAACATTTATTGAATGCTTATGTGAAAAACATATATTTCTGAAGTATTTTTTTCCTAGGTTTACCAATCATGTATAAGGCAAAGTCTGCAGCTCTATGTAGACCCTGGAGAATTTACTTCACCAGGATCCCGTCAGAGGCTTTACGTACCTGCACAATCAGATAAGCTTCCTTCAGAGTTTTCTCGCAAGAGCTTTAGAGGTGCTGACTTTTCTTCAGATAGGTCAGTGTGTCTAAAGGTGGGAGGCTGCGCTAGCACGCAACCACTCTTATGGTGACACTTGGAAATTCCCGATTTCAGTCAGGAAATATTCCTGCCACCTGAAGAGTATCTGTCCGTCTTGCAAAGTCAGCTATGCTGGTGACTTTTCACTGCCTCTGAAGCAGAAAAGCAAAACCCTTTCCTACCATTTCTTAAGCAAACACAGATCAGCTACATCTCCCAGCTCCCGCAGATCACAAGGGGTTGTATCAGAGGTTCTCATTTTGACCACATTTTACAGGAACATCACCCAGCTTGGCTAGCCTGTAAATTGCTCGCATGGGTGAGCAACTACTTGTGTAAGTATTTCTCTGGACCGGTAGGAATGGTGTCAGTCACTGTCCCCCTGAGATGGGGTACAAATTCTGCAACAGTGACAAACAGATGAATTTCACAAGTAACACAATCCCAGAGTAAAACGAATCCCTCTAAAGGAAAAGTGTTCACAATGCCCCCCACAGATGAGATTTTAAATGCACGTGCATCAATAGCTTCACACTATTTTACACATTGAGAAATTCCCACGGAAAAATGCAAAGGAATGACATATTTCTTCAAAATCAAGCAAGCTGAATTTGCATAAAACATCAGGATTTGTACTTTATTGTACGCCTTCGTTTAGCAGATGCAATTTATCTTTCACAAATACGCACGACATTATTTTATAGCTCCTCACATGTGTGCCATATGACTGAAAATCCAGACTCATTCCAGTGATGTTTTGCCAGTAGTGTAAGCAGGGCTCTCCCACAAACTGGTCTGCGATAAGTCCTTTGAACTGGAGGTGTGTGGCCCGGAGACAGGAGTGTATGGGGAAATGGCAGGGCTTTTCATTTCTACCTCCAGTGAAGCAGAACCGCTTTCTCAGACGCTAACTTGAGTAGCAGGGCAAGGCTAGCTGGCAAACACCCTAAAGGCTTTGCTGGGTAGGGTTACTGCTTTGTTCCTGACCGTACACCGAGCCGCACAGGAGCCCTGTGTCACCGCATAGCGCGAGGCTCTGCGGCAGCCTGGGTATCACCACGGTGCCTGCAGAATTTCTGCACAGACCGGCACTGACAGGACCCTCTCCATTTCATCACCGGCACGGAGGAAATCAGGATTGGCAGATATTCTTAAAACAGATCCAGATTGCATCGGGCCCTGTCAGTCCCAGGGTCACAGAGCTGAACAAATCAACAGATCAGCTCCAGGTTTTGCTCCAGGTGCAGCGACGACGGAGCCCAAACGTGTGATGGCAACACCCTCAGCGCTTGGACAATACTCACATACACTGGGACTAACCCAACTCTGTCGGTACCCAGAACGTTCGGTTTAGGCAGTTGTAATAGAAGGGTAGGGACATTTAAAATACTTCAGTGAAGAATTAGATGGATCCTTACAAAGACAGTTGCCTCCTACATCATGCAAACTCAGCCATTTCAAGATGCTAACATTTCCTTTCCTCCCCTCTGCTTTTACGGCAGTCGAGGGAACTTGTCTGTGACAGAAGTGATGTAGTATTCAGAGGGTAGGAGACTAGGGGCAGGACTGAAAACAATCAAAGAAGTCCCAGGATGCTTTTCCAGCATATCCCAATTAATTTCCTAATGTGAGGGCCTCTCAGAGGACAGCGAACAATAAGTGCAAGACACTGCTGATTTCTGTTCCAATAAAATGATATGGGCTATAAATGTCCTTCACATTTCAGTGGGCAGGTGAGATTGAAGAGCATCTTGCTGTCACCGTGCAGCAGCTGAGATAAAATTTGGGTGTGTTTAGATGTGAATTCTGTACATGTGTGATCTAATCCTCTGGTTATAGCTCTATGGAGTCCAGTTATGGAGTTTAATGCATACACACAACTCCCCTGAGAAGCTAGTAACTAAAACAATAGCTGTTGTTTTTAATGTTTATTTGGGAACACACGAAATCCAGGGCTCGGTCACTCAGAATGATCTTTAATTTCTCATCGGGCTATCTACGAGCCAGGCATGAGGACTGGCACCTTTAACCATTTTGAGTTAAGCTTTGAAGAGTGTTCTAATTTTTATTTTTATGTGATTTTTTTAAAGGCTCAACTAACTGAAAGTAAGCCAAACTAATTCTTTCAAAGTTTCCACAAAAAAAACCCGTACCTTTGTGTCATATCCAAGTATGTGAAGTTTGAGACCAAACAGAAATGTGTCAGAAAGTTAAAGGAACTGAGAACAGGGATTTGCACAGTGTTATTCCCCAGCTATACAGCAGTAGGACAATGAGTTTTGCAGAACCCTGTAGCTGCACATATGATTGTGTTATTAAAACTGAGCGAGCTTTGAAAATGCACTTGTATGAAATCTCTTTTTCAATTACTCAGATAAATATTTTTAAAACAGGTTGACAGACAATAATAATCAAGAGCTATTTTAGCTTCTGATTTCTACACGCCAGGCAACACCACCAGTGAGAAAGAGGGAGGTTTGCCCGTTCGGGATGAGCCCAGGAGAAGCTTTGGGCTGAAAAGGCACGTGCAGCAAAGTTTCGCGACCCCACTAGTGGCCAGATGAATCTGGACCAACAGAGGAACCTGCAGAACTGCAGAATAACCTTTGTTTCTGGTCCTTTTGCCAGTGAATATCAAAAGCAAGATAACATTCTTAAGGAGACTGAATAGCACAAAGGAAGAATTAATGTAGGGTCGGGGAGAAAGAAAACACCAGGTTTTTGTCGGGTTGTGTCCAGAGCAGTTAAAAATGCTGCTGCTGTTTCTCACAAGGGATTGGCACCAATCTCTTGTGTTAGATGAGATGTGGGAACATGGCAATTCCTACTACGACCAGCAAGAGTCACATTATGCAATGTCAGCAGCAGCTGAAGAGAGCGCAAAATTGCTAGAGGAAAATGCCCCACCATGAAGCACCCACAAGCTTTCGAGGAAAAGAGCCGAGGAAAAGAAGAGCGAAATCAAACCCAAAGTGATCCTGTGCTGCAAGCACATGGTGCCCTTACACGAAGCCTCTTTTTAAAAAAAACAGGTAAGTGATTCAACGGTTGCTCTGTTGATACAGAGGAGTAGCAGGATGTGGGGAATCAAGGGAAAACATGATGATGACTTGGGAAAAATGAGAAATGTGAGGAGTGAGAGAGTGCCCTTGGGTATGGCAAAGGCGGATGGATCTTCTGCGACAGTCACCGAGAACTGCAAGTCAATACTTGCTAGAACAGAGATGCAAACAGAGACCTTACATGGGAAGACAGAAAACTCCTAGAATCCAGCTGCCAGGGATGAATTATTATTGCTATCAGACCATCTTTACAGTAGGTACGTTTTTCCTTTGTAGCATGACAGAAAAGGGGACAGGGACAAAGCTAGACATGAAAGACTATTAGGCTGAGTAGCTGTAGCATTTATATCTGGAGAAAATGAAGTGGAACTAACTCAGATTCTCATGTCCTTCCCTGTAATTTAGTTTGTTCCTTTGGGAAAGGAGCACTGAACGTCCAGTCTGTTGGCTTAAGGAGACAGCCTCTCATATTCACCAGTAGTGGGTACAGGAAGGAGGCAGGGAGAGAATGAAAGGACTTTAATGTCTCGTTCTGTTCCAACAATTTATGGTATAGTCATGCTTCCCTGGCAAACCCAAACCTCCTGGACTCTACCAGAGTTTCAGTTGTGTGTGGGATTTATTGATTCTCAAAGAGAAGAAAAAAAACAACAACAAAACAACAGAGTCAGGAAAGAAAAAAAAATCAAAGACATACCCCATAAAATCAAGAATAATTTCTTAAAGATGAAAAGTAACTTAGAGGATAATAGCTATGACAGGGTGCCTTTAAATTGATGTCCTTAACTCTCGATATCCTCATCCAGCATATTTAAGTGCATTTTCAAGTGATGGAAACTGATGTTGAATGAAAAGGCCAAAACTGTGGCCCCGGTAAAGTCAACGGGAACTTTGCTATTGACCTTAATAGGGCCAGGACTTCACCCTAAGGGTTTATCACCAAGGTCAAAGACAGAGAGCAGTAAAATAGCCACACAGGTTTTTTTCAGTAAGTTCAGAAAAACAGAACTGAAGAAAAGGAGTCCTAAAGGGACTTTAGGTTAAGTCTTTCAAGCCCTGCAGCCTTTTAGGGTCAATTCCTGTGGCAACAGTAAAAGAATTATGGAATGTGACACATCTGAGTGAACTGTGGCATATTTACATCTGCTAAACTTGTGAATTCAGCCCCACAGAACACACACTGCAACTCAAGAAGGATTATTTTTCCGTCATTCAAATGTTTTTGCATTTACCTAGCTATTTTGACAGTCTTGGATGCAGAAACTGAAAAAGAAACCACAGAGATGTTTAGAAGACCAGCAAGTCACATCTGTCATAGCCGTGCAGCAGTTTCTCCAAAACCACTGAAGGAAAAAGCAAGCATGTGTCCCAGTGACCTTAAATCACACAGGGCTGCCACCTGAACTTTGACTTCATAACTCCTCAGGCAGCCCTGACGGTGGATAAGCCAGAATGGAGACACTGAATGATGGTTCCCATTGCAGAAACATTGGGAGCACTAGAGAGACAATGGATGGCTGTTGCTTATAAACTCAGCCTATCATCTACTTAGTAAGTATTTTTTGAGGGAAAGAGGCAGAAAATGGGAGTAAGGCTTTCTGATCTTCTGCAAAGCTATTAAATTACCTCGGGTGTTAGGGTGAACAAAATCAAAAGTTTTTTTCTGAAAAAATCCTGAAATCCTTAGATTTCAATAATGAAGAAAACTCTTTTGATGTGGGTCATCATATAGCTTAGACAGATACTTCAGTGTTACCCACATACAGAGGAAAATCCCAGTTTCTGAAGAATAAATCACCATTTATGATAGTCCCTTCTACCTCTCCACGTGGGTAAGGTTGATCGCAGCCCTTCTACTCTCCCCTCAGTGGAAGTACTGAAAAAATGGGGAAAAAAAATGCAGCTGCTGAGCTAGAGATAGAAAACATTGATCTATCTTTCTGCCACAGGAGGACCGTTCATCACAGTGCGGAGCCTTTGCAAAAGTAGACACTGGAAAATAGAACAAGGTGAAGACAGAGATATTCTGGGAAGGAAAATAAAACACTTACTGGTATGAAAAGGATGATCTAACAGAGATGAGGTGACTGTGAGAGATTACCAAGGAAAACAAGTAGCAGAACAGAGAGGATGGGATACAGTAGGAAGCCAGATGAGGAAGCTGGAGGGCAGAAAGCAAGGATATCTGTGATGCATACCTTACCACAGCACGTATAGACACAGTGGGTTACACGTGAGACACAGGCATGCCAGAACACTTGTGCAACACATGCACGTTTGGAGTCCCTTTTGGTATGGGTTTGTAAGTGTCCAGCAGACCTACTGCAGCCGCCTGAACACGTGGTTGACTGTCCTCAGTGTGCCTGTATGCCTGCGCATGGGGGGAGGTAAGGCAGGATATCATTAAGAATCTAGCCCAAACCAGCAGCGTGGTCCATGTCGAAACACAAGGCTAATTCTGATTTAATTAGCTTAAATGATCAGTAAAGCACCGCGCTTGTCCTGGTGCAAACAGGTCTGGTGAGAAGGGCCGAGCCCCACAGATACACCTGTCATGTTCTTGAGAATGAAGATAAGCAAAGGAAAACCAGACGTGCTCACTTCAGGGTGGCAGGACAGCACTGTGACTGAACGAGGTATTGCCCTGGGAAGTAGAGGATGCAAGTAGGATTGCTTTTAAACAGTTACTCTGGTTTAGAAATTGAAGCCAGCACAGGTTGCTGGCAGAAGGGTGGGGGAGCAGAAAGGAGGGAGGAAAAAAAATGGGATGAAATCGTCACATTCTTGCACCAAGAGCTGCAGTGAAGGAAATGTGAAATAATTTGTCAGGAATTTTCTCTTTGGACAGGATCATCCTCTGCTTTCATGAATCAAAAATAACAAACGCAGTTATTTTTAACATCGGACTCCTCATTAAAGAAGTCCAGTAGCAGTAA
The DNA here is from genome assembly GCA_033439905.1 of Ceryle rudis. Taxonomy (NCBI): domain Eukaryota; kingdom Metazoa; phylum Chordata; class Aves; order Coraciiformes; family Cerylidae; genus Ceryle; species Ceryle rudis. The sequence goes on from JAAGNO010027807.1 coordinate 12,210, forward strand.
GTTTTTGGAAGATGGGGGGGATCACACCAGGCTTACACTGAGAAAGCTGCAAGCCTTCATCGTGTCAGATATTTTGGGAATGATTTACCACCTTTTTCTCAAACTCTAAACTCAGAGGGATGTAGACAGAAAACAGGCCTCCCTAGTGAACTTTGACACAAGAATAATGAAACAATCCATAACCCACATTTGATTTATTTGGGAATATTTTTTTCCTTTCTATTTAAACTACTTCAAAAAAAAAAAAAGAAAAAAAAAAGGGCAGGGGGGGAGAAAAAGCTCTTGAGCTCTTGATTGGGAAAGGGAGGAAAAGGGCTCCTTTCAGAAATATTTCATAATCTTTAAAGCATCACTCATCTTGGTTTCCACTTAGCATCTTTAAGGCCTTCCTTAGGGGTGTGATCCAACAGATAATGACACTAGTGTTGATAGATTCCAGCTAACTTCAGTGGCGTAGGGGCTTGCATGTAAGCCAGGCTCTTCATCTAATCCAGTCTTTCACAGACCACTGCCACCAACAAGGATGACTCACTTAACAGAAACAAGAGCAAACCTCCCAGGAGGCAGGAGCAGGACATTCTCAGTGGATTCCCTTGCCTTGACAGTGGAGACAGACCAAGAGAGATTTATTGCCGTGTCTGGAGCAGAGGAGACCGTGCACTAAGCTTCGTGTGGCAGAGAGCCACCGAGCAGCGTGTCGGCATCTCTCCCATACTCCAGCTCCTGCCTCATACAGTGACAAACTGACAGACAGGCACCTTGGAAATGTGGGCATTTCATCTGCAAACCCATAAAACAGTCGTAGATCAAGTAATACATTTTAACATCTTTTATGACCTATTGCTTTTCTCCATGCCATCTCTCCCCCACTTTATACTAATTTGTATTCAATGCTGCAACTCTGAAAGCTTCTCTAAAACTTCCCAAGAGATCCATCATACCTTCCCTGTTTTCCCAGGTTTCTGAAATTAATTTAGCTCAATTATGCAACATATTCAATCACTTTAAGCCATTTACTGCAGATATAGCCAATTATTCAACATAAAATACAGCCAGATCATTTCACCACCACCAAAAATACGATTTATCATCACATTCAATTAGAACCCACTGAAGGCAGTGGCAAAAGTCCCCTTCAGCTGAACAGGGATCAAGGCTTTCATTTACAGTGTCGCAGGAATAAGGTACGGTAATGAAGGCTGAGATACATACGGGATTCCAATTTCAAACAGATTGTTTTGAATCAGTTGTTTTCCAAGCATAATGATGCTCAGCTGAATACAGAGTTCCATCAGACAGCCTCCTGGAGCGCACTGTAATTAAACAAAACGCTAGAGGGTGAAGGGGGCAAGACATTTAATTTAAAAGTACCTAGTTGGAAGAGCTACTGATGTCTCTACGTACCCGCCACCCTTGCCACCAATTTGTGCAGGAGCACGGAGCTCGGTGATCACTGCAGTTCTCTCCTTAACGAGGTATTTCATCTCCACTCGTAAAACAGCATTATGGAAAATATGCAGACCTCTGAAATAACTTACTGTGCCCAGGGGCTACTATATTTCCCCTTAAAAATATTTACTATATAATCAATGTAATAAACATAATGCAATATCACCGATACTCTTCCAACCTGATGTCTCCCAAGAGGGGAGAAAGTCCTCAACCTGGCAAAGGCTTATGTGCAAGCTTTACTGCAGTACCTTGAGTACCTCTATTGATTTTCAAGGGAACCCCCACAGCAGTTAAAAGGATTTAAAATAAATACATGTTTACAGGTCTAACACAAAATAGCTATAGCTTTTCAGGCTGTTAAAGTTGCTAGGCTTCTAGCAATGTGAAGCCAGACTCACGTTCTGGCTCTACCAAAGCTTTCCCAAGGGTCTTGATCAAATCATTTAATCTGGCTGTGCCTTAGTGCCCAATTGTAAAGCGTAGAAATGGTGAAGCTTCACCTAAGACAGACTGTGACGTACACAGAACTGCAGAAGGAGAGAACACACGGGCGACTCTGCAGGAAAATTTGGGGTTTGCCTGGTTATGTTGAAGATTTAACATCTCCTTTTAACATGTGTTCTAATTTTCTCTTATTGTTAAGACTCCACCAAAACACACTGAACACGTAACTCTTGTTAAGGATTTTCTGGACCGAGTTTCAGGTGCGCTTACCTCTTCCATTCGATAGCCATCAAACACGTATACATATTGACCAGGACGACCGACGAATCTGAAAGAAGTAACAATATATGAAGTAACATAAACGTAGGAAGAAAAGCTACCTTTAACAACATAACCCTTCACTCGTACTAGATAAAATATTTCAGAGTCAGCTACTTCAACATGAAAATTTTGACACCTATTCAGCTTTGACTATTTAAAATTTTGTGAAAGCAAGAGGCCTCTACTGCAACATCTAGATGAAATAATCCAAATGAAATATTTTTTCTGTACTAAAAATTAATAATAGTCTCCCTCTCTTGAACAGACATCACAAACAAAACTAGGAACACACATCCTAACTCCCATGCTGTTGCCTCTGAGTAATACCCTGAAATTAGTTATTACACGTTTACACAGAGTCACGGCTCTTCTGACAACATGTGGAGAAACAGTGAGATTGACTTTATTATAACCATATGACACAGAAAAAAAACGTTACGGAAGAAAGAAATCAGTAATATTTTCATTAACATCTTGCAATATTTACAACTGCTGGTAAAATGTATCATTAATTCTTAAATCAATGATGCTGAAGAGGATTAGTGAAGAGTAGAGATCAACAAACTTTACAGCCCCCAAAAGGAACAGAAAAATGGTACGAAACAGAATCCAGAGGATGTTTTAAACGTTTTTGCCAAAGTTTTAGCGAACAATCATTTCAAGCTTCCCATTCGAAAGCACGTGTTATAGTGTGGACAAGGGTCCCAAAAGACAACGATCCTGAACCCATAGGAAGTCACACTTATTTAGTAGGATAGCTATATTAGCTTTTTGGTCAGTCGGTTCATTTGCCAAAACATGCAACTTCCAGTTGACTGTAACTATTCCTTAATTTAACTTGATACGGGAGAATAGTGCAGGATACGGAGAAAGTAACAGAGAAATTAGTTCAGAGTTTTAAACAAAACAGAAAAATCTTCCCTTGCTAAATGATGCTTCAAGAAAAGTTTGCTAAAACGCGGAACGTGAAGACGTGTAAGCGATACCATTCACTCATAAATGCAGCACCCTTTTTGTAACTAAAAGGAATTATTTTCCGAGGTGGGGATTACCCTTATTTTAGAAAGAAGACTAAAGTGGCTGCATTTCAGAACAGTGCTCTACTTACAGAAGAGACAGGACCGCACTCAACATGATGCTCTGCCATTCAAAAGCAAGCTTTAGACACCCTGTTTCATGGTATTTTTTTTCACAGTTGGTCAGGTCCCAGATTTGGGACCTTTGTGCCCTTTGTGCCCATCTTTAAACACAGATCCCCTAACACACAGACACACACAGAAGTATCTATATGCAGAGGACATTTACCCTACCTTCCTTTGAAGAAGGCAACATAAAAAATTGGTGCGTAAGAATTCACAAACTTCAGTAGGAATGCCTTCAAAATCATCCTCTCCTCAAAGGTTTTTTCTGTTTTTGGTACCTCTGGGAGGAAAAAAAAGAAAAAAGTAAACCCGAGAAATCAATTGGTATATATGTAAACATCCCTGACATCCGCAAATGCGACACCAAACTGCAGTCTTTGAGCTTATACTGGCTTCTTCTTGTCTTTTTGATTCGTGCTCTGTCACCAACTCCTGGTTTCCAGAGTCCTTCCAAATTTCCAGAGAGAAATCGAAGATTCTTCGATAGAAACTTTAATAATGACAATGTAATCAACTCGATTCTCTGATAGGCCTCTGACAGCTTATCCCAAGTTGCTGATGGCTGTCCATCCACTACCACGGTGGCAAAAAAACCCAACAGATCCTGACACCTGGTCTGGACCTGACAACACTTAAACTCTTTTCCAGTCTCTTTTTCTGCCTTCCTGAGAGACCTGGACAGACCACATCACTTCCCTCAGCTTCAGGCCACACCTCTGAAATCTTAGCACAGATCTCCCCTGGTCACTTACTATGACAACCTTAATATTACTAACTATATAATACCATTACATATATCTTATTAGCATAATGTATAAGTAATAATACTAGATAGAAATAATAACAGCTGTATATTTACGTACTTCTCCTACTGGCTATCTGCAGTCTGAAGAAAACTGTATTTGGCTCTTGATATTAATTTGTGTAAAGCTAAACCAGTACAAAATGGCTTTAATGTATATAAGCATATGCATATTAACATACATAAGTACATCCGTCACACAACTGAAATAGCAAAGTATTACTGTTCCCAATTCATGAATCACGAGAGCAAAGTACAAGGACTTTCATCCAGAAAAAAAACACCTTAAAAGCTTTCCTGACTTTGTGTGCACGAGATCTTCTTTCTATAATGAAATTATTAACGCACTTAACACTAAACACAGGACTAAGTATCTTTGTGAATAAGGCATTGAGTGAATTGTTAATTGTTAAATAAATGGATAATTTTGCAAACACTTCTTCGCTCGCTACCTATGTTCTGTATTTCTACACTTCTTTAGATAACTTGTAAAAATGTGTCTTAAACATCTTCAGTATTCATTACTCTGTCCCCAGATTTATCTCCCGTTGACACTATGATCCTCATCCTGAGCTGTTAACTACTGCGAGAGCAGCTGATTTTATTACCTTCTTGACTGAATTTCTGTAGCACAGCAGAAGTGTGAAACAAGAAGGTAAACCCAGAACTCTGGCTGTAAGAACTTCCTTAAAAATACTGCTGTACTTGTGCGGTTTTGTTTCGGGACACACTCCGTGTGTTTTGGCTGCTTTGATTTTTTTTTCTTAAAAAAGAAGCATGAGCGCTTATGTGAGCACTGAAGGAATATCAAAACTCATTATAATGAGTCCTCACTGCCCAGCTTCATTTCTGATACTTTGTTTGCATAGAAGGTCAATACACAGTCTGGTGAGCCCTAAGCCATCGCTCACCTGTACGTACAGGAAAGCTTAATTAAACCTGTAAAGGATTTGAACAATTTACAGATGACCTCGCGCTCTGGACAGATCCTCTGCACAACAGCGCAGGGCAACAGAGATATTGAATAGCAGCAGTGCAGCTTTTAATCTGAGGCAGAAAAATCATAGCCCCTGCCTTATGGAGAACTCCCACAAAGATGAGCTCAGTGTCTGAATGAGCATTTGCACACCATATATGGTTCCAGAGACTCACGCAGCACTTCGCTCCCTCCCCACACTCAGATATACTATCCCATACCAATACAGGCATGCACAGAATTTGTCCTCTAGCTAGTGGAGGCTGCTACACCAGAAATGCATCCAGCCAGAATACATGCTCTAGTGTGAGAGAAAACTTTAAAAAACCCAACAAAAACAAAACCCCCAAACCCACTCATAACACATGGCTGGTTGGGCAGCAGGTTACACCAAAACTGGGCAGCTGAAATTTTCCAGGTGGACAATGAGCCATCTGGGGCATGGGGCATGGGCCTCAGCTCGGTGAAGGAACTGCTGCCTTTATAAGGCAGAAACTCAAGCAGTTTTGATTTTGTCCCCATTTGACTGGTTCTTCCTTGACGTGAGTGAAGTCACAAGTGAGGAAATGAGTTGTAAGTCAAGTCATTTGCCACCTGATTATTGAAGATGACAAACTCAATCTGAGAATACCAGGACATAATCTGCAATTCGCTGGTGTGATCTGTGGAAAGGGGGTGTCACTGCCCTGCTTTGCTGGATCCACAGGAGGTGCATCCACAAGATGTCCTGGGGCATCTTGTATGAGCTCTCTGTACTGATCGCAATGCTACTGCTTTCCCTCTGCCAAGCTGAATTCAGCAGCTACTGAGGTGGAAGCAATACTTTGATCCTGTGAAGAACACCGCTGCTATCAGTGGTACAATTCTTGTGCTTACAGATGTACTTAAATTTTCCCTTGAGCAAAGATTCAAGCAAGCGTGGGGTTGGAACACAAACCTATGCTGTCAAGAGATGCTCCTCCAGCCCAGCAAGCGTGTTCCTCAGCTCATCGATTCACTGTGGTGTGAAAAGAGAATTGAGTACCTTTTGCTCTGCTCAGCAAAATGAACGTTCACCAGGTAAGAAGCATTTATCAGCGTGAACGAACTGTAGCTTTTTTCTAACATTTTGACCACAATTGGCATCTGAGCCTAGCACTGGAAAAAGCTGCCCGAATTAACTTTCCAGCTAATGCCATTTGTAGCAGCGCTAGGGATTGCTCAGACTGGATCCTTCTTAAATGAAACATCTGATGGTTAATTAGGAACACTGCCTAAATAAAGGTAACGGGATTAGAATTAAAAGAATTAATGCCCCAAACTGACAAGTAGAGCACTTGCTACAGTTAAAGGTACCTGTGCTTGCTGATTTTTCAGGGATTGGAATAATTTACTTTATGTTCCTAGACTTCAAAGCATCTAGAATCAGAAATGATGTATAAAAATGTGGGAAACGATACTTAATGACAGCTGTAAGAATTTTATGTTAGAGCCCTGTCAGCAGATACCTCTGGCCTAATTTCTGTAACAAAACAAAACCCCAGCCTGAACCCCTATGGTGGTCAAAGGAATGACCTGCTTTTAAAAGACCTAAATACACTGCCAGGCTTCCAACAATACAATGCCATTTGAAAAAAAAATAAATTAAAAAGAATAAAAATCCAACTCTTAACTGAATCAAATATTGTTATAAAATAATCCAGCCCAGACATGCCCCTGTAATGGCAAAAAACATCCTCTGAGTCGTAAGGACCTGGTAAAAATCTCCTCAGTAAAATAACACGGTGAGCATTTGCCAGCGTAACAGAGCCAGCAACATCTTTGAAACACAGCAATGACTTCTGGTAAACCAGGCTCCTCGAGGTAAAGGTGTATAAATATCAGGTCAAAGATTCTCAGCCAGCTCCAGAGAAGCGGCTCTTGGCGCAGAGCCAGCGCCACGCAGCCGTACCAGCTGAGATCCTGGCAGCGGTACGGCTGCACTCACGTGGCGTTAGGACCAGGCTAATGAGTCCTGTTTGTGGCACACTGCATGTTGTGGCTTAGACCCCCAGTTCACAGAGGCACGTCTGAGCATCTTACCCCATAGGCCTGAATATTTTCCCTGGCACTCTGCAGTGGGAAATATTCCTATTAGAGCCTCCCCGCGTACTCTCGTGTCCATACATGGAACGCACTAAGGAGGAATGCGGGGAGTTAGTTTTTACCAATTTCTGTCAGCCATTTGGCAACAGCTCCGTAAATTTCATCAAGTACGAGTATCACGACGAGGTTGATGATGACAGCAGTGGCAGTCACAGTCACTCGAACGTTTGACCTGGTTCTCTCATTTGTGCTGAATGACAGCGCTGCTGCTGTCGTGATTCGGTATACAATCACACCAAACACCGCTGAAAAGGTCAGCAGCACCTGCCAGGAAACGTACAGAGAGGTTAGTTCAAGTCTGATACTGGCATTTAAACAGAAGCTTTGACAGATATGTTGGGTTTGTTCCATGAACTGGCATTGTGTGGCTGCTTCTTAAAGCAAGAATGATACAGGGATAATAAATTAGTATGTGAGAATTCAAACTCTCTCACAGGGAGGTAATGAAGGAAGCGGATGCAGAACTCTGACAGGGCACAACAGTTCCTGAAACTGTGCGTGTCCTCTCTGATTAAAGCTCCACACGTTATTCATGCAGTACTGGTGAAACTGGGGTGGTTCGGGCTCAAATCAAGCAGTCTCTCATCTGGGAGTAAGTTCAGATGGCTTGGGCTGAGGGCTCTACATGTACGTGCAGTCACGTAAGTAGGCTTTGCTGCCCGAAACAGCTTCACCTCTGCATGGCAGAAGTGGCACCTTACTCTCCAGTCGCGTTCGCTCAGCTCTCGTGACAAATTAAAAAAAAATAATTAAAAATTAGAACATGTTTCCCTCGTTATTATTCTTTTAAGACCGCCAGGGTTAGCAGGGCTTCACTTTACATTTCTATCCCAGAAATCAGTGTCCTGGCATCCTTCACGGGCTGGCTTTGACTCATGACATGAGGAAAGTTATCCCTGCTACTTAAGGTCAAGTTCCCACAAGAAGCATTTGAATTGCACAGGGCTATGGTATTCTGGTTTCAAAGAAAAAAACCAAAATTCCCCCCCACAATGAAAAAAAAAAAAAAAAATCAATGCAATAACAATAAAAAAAAGCCAGCAAATTTTCATAGCCATGGCAGGAAAGGGGGAGAGGGTACAATTTTCTCTTTCGCTTTTGCCTTTGGCAAGAATTCCAACGTACATTCATTACTTTAGGCAAAACATCTTGAGATCCTCAGATGAAAGGGACTACCTAAATGTGAAAGATTAGACTATTGCAATTATTTCAATGGGCCTAGAGGGCCAGATCCACAACACGGGTTTAAGGAAATTTAACAGTTCATTTTAATGACCCAGCAATAGTTTATTGAATTCCTGCATAGAGAGGAAGGTTGCCTTATGAAAAAGTGCTATTGCAAAAGAACCAGAACAAGAAAAAGAGCTGTATTAAAGACTGGAGATGGAAAATGGGCACATTTAGTTTTAATGGAGAACTAGTAAACATACTAAAAAAAAAATAACAATTTGGAGAAACTCCTGAAGATATCAGATGACATTCACAAATAAGTTTTGGGAGAAAACAGTAATAAAATATTACATCTAGTAAAACATCTACTTTTGACTTTTTACAGAAAGGTTTCATTCATTTTAAACAAAGTGTTGGTGAATGGTGAGTTCTTGCTTCATGCTAACATTTTTTCATTCAAATACTGGTCTAAAGAAAAAAGTCTAAACATAAACCACGTTGAACGAAAACATTTCAAATGGCATAAAATATTATTTCCTTTCCTTTGGCTTGTTTCCTTTCCTTTGAGAGTTTTCATTGCCGTGAGGAAACAGCCCAGATTTTTCTGCCTATTTTTATCTTATGCTTTTAACTTACCTACCAAACGCGAGGACAAAAGCCTGATTCACGTCAAACAATCCGCTCGGCTCTCGCTGTGACAGAAGTGGTGCAGCAACACAAAGTTCAGAACTTTTTACCTGACTTGCCCAATGCAGAAGTAGTCACCGCAATCCCAATAGAGAGAGAAACAAAAAAGCACCACCTGGCAGTAATCTAATTCACCTTCCACCTCTACCGTCACCTTAAGATCTTTTCTTTTTCTTAGTTTGGGTGACGGATTCCTTGCTCTTAATTATCTCCCAAATACACTTTTTCTGTTTCTTTCCCCTGCGGACTTCCTTGAAATTGTTAATATCGTGGTGGTCAAGGAAAAGCAGCAAAGGAAACTCTTCTGTCTCATTCTGGAGAAGGTGAGCTCTCAGCTGCCACAGACACCTACACTCTTCACCAGCTTCCACTTAGAAATGGTATCTTAACAGAACTGGTAGATGGGTCATCCAGAACAGTCACCACAAAACAGAGAAAGAGGAAATTTCACGGAAGTTGAATATCCAGCTCTTACACCTGACCAAGGGATCTGGTAGCAATGAGGAAGATTACTGGAGGCTGAGTTCCTACTGGAGGCTGAGTTCCTACCAGAGGCTTGCACTCTTGTGGCCTTTGCAATTCATTCACTGATAGCAACATATACAAAGTTACCTGAAAAAAAATTATTTTTTACGTCATAGTACCTTAAACTTGCCTCCTCCAGTTTTACAGTTAACTGTCTAGTTAGTGTCTTGCACTGCTAAAAAAAAAACTATTGCAAGCCCTCAAATTACCTACCTGAAGCCA
>JAAGNO010027808.1:0-15614 GCA_033439905.1 Ceryle rudis
TAAACCACCTCAATCCTGATTTGGTTAAACTATGTGAACTGAGAAGGTTTTTCCCTGTGACAAAATTTTGCTGAAGAATGTAGGCAATCTATTGAACTGATTCAGCTCAGTAAAGGTTTGGGTAGTGAACTTAAGCACCTGCTGACTTCTGGGCCAGCAATTTGGAAAAAAACCCCATGTGCCTGGCTGTAGTGCTGGTGCTTCTGGTATGTTAGCAGAACGGCACAGGGAAGAAGGACAAGGCAGGAAGGGATAAGGGGTCAATCCTGGCTTCTGCCTGGTCCCAACCATGAAACAAATTGGCTAAGGTAGATGTGAAAACCATAATCCCAGTCCTAGGGACAAGGACAAAATAGAACTGGTCTGTTACGATGAGGGGAAACTGTCTTCTGAATTAGCTGAAGTGAAGAACAGCATCAGAAAAGTTGCTGTTTGTGCTCTATGTAGCAATTTGTGTGGCAATTAGTGACTGCACTCACAGAAGGGAGTGAGGCAATTATAAAAGGGGAGGGTGAAATTTGGCAGCTGAAGGGATGTGTGGCTGGTTATAAAGAAGTTGGATGTGTTTACAGGCAGCTGTTGAGTGTGCTGAGGCTGGGAAATCCTGGCAGGCTGAGAGGCCGATGCAGGAGAAAAAAGCATAAACAGGCACATAGGAACAGGTCTGGGATGTCTGAGTGGCAGCTCCTGCTGAAGACTAGGATCCAGAAATGTGTGGTGTACACATCTGGAAATCAAGAGAGGCTGATGATGAAGAGGTCAGCATGGCACCTATCCAGACACTAATGGTAACCTAGGCACTGTAAGGTCCATATCAAGGGGTGTCTAAATGGCTTCATACAGCCCCCATACTAATAGATACTATAGTGATGCTTGCAGGGAGAGAAGAGGAAGGCACATTTTTGTTTGCATCTTTACCAATATGAGGCAGAAACAAAGAGCATCACTTTCAGCTTCCATTGGGGATACATATGGCTAAGCAACCTTACAGCACTGTCAAGGTTTAGGGTCAGGGCAGCCCCTAAGACCTAACAGACGCTCTCTGTTAACCCCCCTCCCTCCCCTAAGGGGAAGAGAAAGGGAATAAGGGGGAGAGACCTAGCAATTAGAAAAAGAAACTAGAACAGCTTGAATGGTAATAATAATAATAAAAATAGAATATGTACAAATATATACAAAACCAGTATTGAACCCAACCCCCTGATGGTAATTACATCACTGTCACCACTGGTGTTGTAGAGCAGGCACCGGAGGTCCCAGCCTGGGCCCCGCAGCAGATGGGAGTTGTGTTCAGGAGCTGGATTCTGGTACCCGATTCAGGGATCAAAGGCAGAATGGACAGAGTCCTCCTTGGATGTTCCAGGGAAGCAGTCCAAGAGGGGAGAAGAGCCTGTGGAAAAGCCCATAGACCCTTTGGATCCCTCTGCTTTATATACCAAATATGATGTACATGGGCTAGAATACCTCACTGGTCAGTTTGGGGTCACCTGCCCTGTCCACTCCTCCCTGCAGGTGCGGCCTTTCACTTTCCTGTACCCCTCAATGTGGTGCACAAGATACAGCAGTGGCCTTGGTCTGCACACCAATCCTTGGTAGTAACTCTAACCATGGGGTGTGATCACTGCCAGCAGCAGACACTGCCTGTGAAAACAGGCTGCTGACTTCGGACAGTGCTGTTAGTTAGAAGAACTGAACTGAAAAGTAAAATCACTGAACAGAATTAGTTCTGTTTTCACTTGAACCAGGACAACCACAACTGAATGGAGCAATACAACCATCTTTGGATGACTGAGTCTGAAGCCAAAGAAACCATCACCATCACCACAGTCTCCAGTACCAAAACTGGGACTGCTAAAGTGAGATTAGTTTCCACAAGATACAGGTTTGGTGCAGAAATTGTGAAAGGGAGGTAAAATTTCCCTAAATGTGAGAGCTACCAAGACTAAGGAATTTAACACCAAGAATAAATCAGGAATGATTTGACAATGTAGAAGAAGCAATCAGTAGTGACAGAAGCAAACACTTTTACAGGGAAAACGTTTAATAACAATGGTTTTGGTTAGATTTAGGTAGCAGCTTGACTAGGACAATGCAACAAAGCCTTGGTGTAATTTAAGGTATACCGTGATCCTTACACAGTGATTAAGAAGACCCACATAAAAAAATAATCTGTCCATCATCTCTGGGGGGAGAGAAAGAGGTGAGTGATACATCGGCCTTCAGAGTGATAATATTATTCAAATGAAGTTTAACACCACCAGAGCAAGGAATGATGTGATACCATGATGTCAAGATCACAAAACCAAATAATTTTGAGGAATAATGAAGGGCTAGGGGATTTTATGAAGAGCACGAAAGCTGGCAAGTACTCACAGTGTTTCAGAAGGCCTCTGTAGAAACCCAGATAGTAAATCTTCATGCCCAGCTCCACAATGTAATAAAATTTATTGGCCAAAGGCTTCAAGTGGGGTTGAAATGCTAGGAGGTCTGCAAGCTGTAAAATTATAATTTGGATTGAAACAAAAATTGTTTGATGCCATCACTACAGCAGTTTTGGACTTGGAAAGAGCGATACATGATTCCTTAAAGAACTTATGCTATATAATAGAGGAACTCAGTATGGAAATGTGTGTGTTTATGTCTCAGGTATAGACAGGGCAGGGCAGAGGCACTGGATCAAGCATCAGGGAAAGGTAAGTCACTCGCCTTATCTAAAGTTGTGAGACAAGGCAGGTGTCAGGTGCAGGATCACAGAATCACAGAATGTTAGGAGTTGGAAGGGACCTCCGAAGATCATCAAGTCCAACCCCCCTGCCAGAGCAGGACAAAACTAGAGCAGATCATGCAGAAATGCATCCAGATGGGTCTTAAAGGTCTCTAGAGAGGGAGACTCCACAACCTCTCTGAAGAGTCTACTGCAGTGCTCTACAACTATTACAGTAAAGAAGTTCTTCCTCATGTTGAGGTGGAACTTCCTGTATTCTAGCTTGGATCCACTGCCCCTCATCCTATCACAATGCACAAGTGAAAAGAGGTTGTCCCTGCCTTCCTGATGCCCAGCCCTTATGTATTTATAGACATTAACAAGATCCCCTCTCGGTCTTCTCCAGACTAAAAAGCCTCAGTTGTCTCATCCTTTCCTTGTGAGGCAGGTGTTCCAGACCCTAATCATCCTCATAGCCCTCCGTTGGACTCTCTCAAGTAGATCTCTGTCTCTCTTGAAATGAGGAACTGGATGCAATACTCCAGGTGAGGTCTCACTAGGGCAGAGTAAAGGGGAGGAGAACCTCCCTCAATCTGCTGGCCACACTCTTCTTAATGCACCCCAGGATACCACTGGCCTTCCTGGCCACAAGGGCACATTGCTGTTCCATGGATAATTTATTATCTATCAGGGTTCCAAGGTCCTTCTCCACGGAGCTACTCTCTAGCAGATCACTTCCTAACTAGTGCATTTTATTGTTCCTTCCCAGGTGCAGGACTCTGCACTTGCTCTTGTTAAACCTCATGAGATTCCTCTTTGCCCAGCTCTCCAGTCTGTCCAAATCCTGCTGAATGGCCACACAGCCTGCATGTGAATCAGCCAAACCTCCCAGTTTTGTGTCATCAGCAAACATGCTGAGGAGGCACTCTGTCCTGTCATCAAGGTCATTGATAAAGATGTTGAACAGGACTGGACCCAGCACTGATCCCTGGGGGATTCCACTAGTTACATGTCTCCAGCTGGACTCTGCACCATTGATCACCACTCTTTGGGCTCTATTATGTAGCCAGTTCTTAATCCATTCCACTGTCCATTCTTCTATCCCACAAATCCTGAGCTTGTTCAAAAGGATGTTATGGGAGACTGTGTCAATAGCCTTGCTAAAGTCAAGGTAGCCAACATCCACTGTTCTCCCTGCACCTACCCATTTAGTCACAACATCATAGAAGGCTATCAGATTAGTCAAGCACAATTTCCCCTTGGCAAATCCATGCTTACTATTCCTGATAACCCTCTTCTCTTCCAAGTGCTTAGAGATGACCTCTGAAATGAGCCACTCCATCATTTTTCCAGGATGGAGGTAAGGCTGAGTGGTCTGTAATTTCCTGGATCTTCCTTATTGCCCTTTTTGAAGACTGGAGTGACACTGGCTTTCCTCCAGTCCTCAGGCACCTCCCCTCTTTCGAAAATGATGGAGAGTGGTAGGGTAATAACATCAACCAGCTCTCTCAACACTGTTGGGTGCATCCCATTGGGGCCCGTGGACTTGTGTATATTCAATTTGCATAACTGATCTCTGACCTGCTCTTCATTGACTAGGGGAGAGTCTTCCCTCTTCCAGGCTTTCTCTCTTATATCCAGGGACTGGAGTTCACAAGGACTGGTCTTAGGAGTAAAGACTGAAGCAAAGAAGCTATTCAGCAACAATGCCTTCTCTGCATCCTCTGTTATCAGGGCTCCCACCTCATTCATCAGCGGGCCCACATTTTCCCTATTCCTCCTTTTACTACTGATGTAGTTAAAGAAATTCTTCTTGTTCTCTTTTACTTCCTTTGCCAGTTTTTCTAAGGCGGCTTTGGCCTTTCTTGTTGCCCTCCTACAAACCCTGACAACATCCCTATAGTTCTCCCAAGTGACAAGTCCCTTCTTCCACAAACTGTAGATTTCTTTCATCCACAAGACTTTCTTTACAAGATCCTTGCTCATCCATGCAGGTCTTTTACCACCTCTACACAATTTTTTACTCAAAGGAATGCACCTATTTCGGGCTTGGAGGAAGTGGTATTTAAATATTGACCATCTCTCTTGGGCTCCCTTTCCTTCCAGAGTCTTAGCCCATGGGATTCCTGCAAGTAGATTTTTGAAGAGTCCAAATTAGCCCTGCAGAAGTCCAGGGTTGTAATCCTACTTATTGCCCTACTTCTTCTTTGTAAAATACTAAACTCTACCATGTCCTGGTCACTGCCACCCAGGCTGTTCCCAACCTTAATGTCTCCAACCAGACCTTCTTTATTAGTTAATACAAGGTCCAGCAGTGCACCTCTCCTTGTTGGTTCCTCCACTATCTGAATTAGAAAGTTATCGATGCACTGCAAGAACTTTTTGGACTGAATATACTTAGCTGTGTGGGCTTTCCAACAACTATCAGGGTGATTGAAGTCACCCATAAGTACTAAGGAGTGTGATCTAGAGGCCACTTCTAGTTGACTGTGGAAGGCCTCATCAACATCTTCTTCTTGGGTTGGTGGTCTATAGTAGACACCCACAACAGTTTCACCCCCAACTGTATGTCCCTTAATTTTTAGCCACAAGCTTTCAACCTGTCCTACCTCTCCCCTGGAGAGAACTCAGTACATTCCAGTTGCTGTTGTACATAAAGAGCAACACCACCGCCTTGCCTTCTTGGTCTGTCTTTCCTAAATAGTACATAGCCATCCATGACAACATTCCAATCATGGGAGCTGTCCCACAATGTTTCAGTGATTGCGATTATATCATAGCCATGCAGCCTAATCCAAATCTCCAACTCCTCCTGTTTATTCCCCACGCTCCATGCGCTGGTCTATAGGCATTTCAGAGACGGAGTCAAGCAATTCGTTTTCATTTTTGGAATCTGACCATTCTCAGCCACTTTAATGTAGTTAGCAGCCTATTAGTGAGCCCTATGTTTTTGTTGTCACATTACCACCATTTCCCATCTCGAGTGGGACAGCAGACATAAGACCATCCTTAGGCTCATCTCTAGTGAGCCTGGGTATATCCCCCTTCCCCTTTGAACCTAGTTTAAAGCCCTTTCAATGAGCCCCACCAGCTCCTGTGCGAGGATCCTTTTCCCCCTTTGGGACAGATGTACACCATCTGTCGCTAGCAGACCCGCTGCCATGTAAACTTACGTGTGAAGACAGAACCCAAAATTTTGGCACCAGACTCTGAGCCACGTGTTAATGAGGTGTGTTTTCCACTCTCAGTATTTTTCCCTGCCACTTGAGGGATTGATGAAAACACCACCTGCACACCTGAGCCTTCAACCAGTCACCCCAGTACCTTGAAGTCCTTTTTTAACAGCCTTTGGACTTTGCAATCTCATCATTGCTACCTGGATAACAAGCAAAGGGTAATAATCAGAGGGCTGCACCAGACTAGAGAGTTTCCCCTTTACATCTCTAACCCAAGCCTCAGGGAGGCAGCAGACCTCCCTGAGGGATGGGTCCGGTTGACAAATGGGCCCCTCTGTTCCCCTCAGAAGAGAGTTGCCCATTACCCTCCTTCTTAACTGAAGAAGTCCTAAGGTGTGGGGGTAAGTGACAAGCCCTGGGCGACTCATTGGATGAATCTTTATCTCCATCCTCATTTGCCTGGCCCTCAAGTTCTAAAGCCCCATACCTATTTTTCAAGGGCAGCTGGGAGGGTGGAGGGGGCCGTGAGGGTTTTTGCTTGCTTCTCCAAGGAGGGACCTCTCTCCATTTCTCTCTGTCCCTTAGGTTCCCTCCTTCTGCCTGATGACAGGAGGGGGGGGATACATTTCTTCCTGCAGAGCCTCTCCCTGCTGCCCTTGCCTCAGGATGTGGCTCCATTCTCTGATGGTTCTCAAGCTCTCTACCTCCTCTCTCAGCTCAACCACCTGCCTGAGCAGATCGTTTATTTGCTCACACCACACACAAGCAGTGTCCCTGGCTCCCTCCAGTACACTTGTCAGGCTCAGGCATTCACTGTGGCCGGAGACCTGCAGGGCTGCACGTTTACGCAGGGCCTTGGTCTGAGTTCCCACATTCTTTCTTGCTGTGGCTTTTGGCAGTGTTGTGACCATGATCGTCTCTCTGGCCGAAGGGAACAAACCACTGTTTGCTGATTCCCACGTGCCCTTGCACCACGGTGGCCCGGCTCGCACCGCCCTCTGCGATGGCTGCTGTCACTCTCCACGCTGCTGCATGGTCCTCGGGGTGGGTCTGGAAAACAAGATGTGCAGGAAAAAAATGGTTAAATCTCCAACAATGTTGGTTAAAACCATTCTTACCACAACACAGTTATTTGGTCTGTGGTGTCCTTAAAGCCATGATTGTGCATTGTCTTTTATACAGGTTGATATAATTAGTTTAAGAAATCAGGAGGTGTATGGGAATAGAGCGTGGCAATGTATGCAAACAATGTTAAAAATTATTTGGTTAAACTATGTGAACAGGGCAATTTTTCCCACTGAAATTCATCCACTCCAGTTTTGAGGGTTGTTTTGTAGTTTTTTTGTTGGAGAGACTTTTTTTTTTTTTCTTTAAATTCTGTCCATGCATTGTTCCAGTTGGTATGGTAACAAATCTGAGAAAAAGATTTTGGAAAAAAAGAAGGAACACAGCACTGTCTTGCACAGGTCTGGCATTAAGCACCCTAACACTTCTCTTCAGCGACCTTTGGTCCACTTTCTGATACAATCAAGAAAATTGGGTTACCTCTGCATATACAGCCCCAACCCCATGCATGCCACACATGTGGACACATGGACATGTGTTTGCATTCACACAGCCACTCTGAGCAGCAGCCATTCCCTTGGGAAACAATGACTGACATTTCCAAGAGCCCAGATGCAGAGAAAATGCCTGCATGGGTTTTCCTTCAGAGTATGAGACAAGAATTTATTTTCCTGGGAGATATCTATCTCAGCTTTGCATCCATCATTTTGCCCATGATGGTAGCAAGGGCACAGAGTAGTAAAAGTGAGTTTTGGCCTTGGGTTTCAATTTTCTTCACAGGCATCATGACCAGGCAGTATGAACCTGGACTGATGCATAAATAAAGGATGTAAAGTTCTTGTCTGTACATCCTAGCTTATCCTAGCTGTAATGAGATTAAAATGCATTCTTGACTAATGTATTTTATTTATATTGTATTGCCTTTTATCTCTCATCAAGTCCTATCTTTCCAGGGGGGACTGTCAATCATGCATTTGGAATGTGTGTGATGAAAAAAGCTACTGCTATTTTGAAGTATTTCTTATTGAAAGCACCAGCTACAAAACACCACGGAGAGAATATTATAGTTAAATAATCAAACAAAATACAAAAAGTCCCTCTCAGTCTGTCAAGGTCAGTTGAAATAACTGATGTGAATGTTGGTTTAAAAGTACATTTTCAGTTCATGCCCTTTGTCCACCACTGCCTAGAACAGTTCTCTTGTACAGAAGCCAAGATTTGCCCTCAGTTTGGGGTTTTGTTTTGGTTTGGTTTTGTTTTGTTTTGTTTTAACTGAATAACATTAAAGCTTGTCTTAACAAACTTTATCTCTGCTACTGGTGGGCTACCAAAATGCTGGCTTACAGACTGGGCACATGAGTCAGTAATTTATCCAGGGATGCAAACCTGATAGGTGTAGGATCATTTTCACTGTACAGCTTCAAGATGTGTTACAAAAAGATAGAACAGCACATTGTTCAGCGTTTAAACCTGCACAGGAAAAGTATTTCTTCGAATGCTTGAAACCTAAATGTGATTCAGATTCCAAGCTCAGAATATGTAGCTTAGTACTAAATTTATTCCAAACCTAGGGTCCAACCCATGTCCCCTGCCCCAAGCCAATGTTGTTTTCACTTTACAGAAGCAAAAGAGACAGGGCTAAATGACTGCTGAGGGTCTGTGAGCTCATATTGAATAATCAGGAATAAATAATCTTAATAGCAAAGTGAAAAGGTATTCTGCTTTAATTTCCTTTTATGTTCATTTAGTTTTAGATTATGACATATAATCTGAATATAGTTTAAGCACTGTATTAAAAAAAAAAAGTTCATTTGGCCAACTTTTAGTATTTATAAAAGAGTTAAATTAAGTGTCTTTTCATCTAATAGGATTTTTCATGGCATATTATGTTTCTAAACATAATTTTATAATATAGTTTTCCTTTTTATGCATAAATCTGGTATTTTGATTTTTATTATGTATGTTTTGATCATCATAAATAATTTTATCTTTCATCTGAAATCTCATAAAACCTACTGATCCTATTTCTGTGATGGTTCAAACAGACAAAGTTCATGTGAAGTTGTGCCAATTTATTTCAGGAGATAATTTGGCCAGGAGGAAATTAAGCCTTTTTTTTTTTTTTTTAATGTTGTTTTTCAAAATTATCAAAATACGGGGGGGGGGGGGCAAACTATTTCATTAATCGAACATCAAAGACTGACTCTCACTTCTAATTAAGACAATAAAATTGCTGCTGTTCAGTAAAGCAGTATTAGCCCCTGAATGAAGCTATGAACGTGCATTGTTGTGTGTTTCTATGGTAAGAGGTCTTGCTCCACCTGTGCACAGCCCCAGTGGTCTTTGAACCTCCAATGTTTCTACAACAGAGTCCACACACACACACTCTCTTTATGTTCTATCCCCAGGAAGTATTTAAAAATGACTGCTTGGGTGTACTTAATAGAAGACTGTCCTGTTTGTTCGCTTGTGCATTGATCACTTTGTTCTTTGCTTTCCTGTGTATTTTCCATTCCAGGCATTGCAACCCGCTCCAGCTGCTGCAGGCCACCCAGGGGGCATGGCCATCTCCTGGGCACAATGCTCACCTCTACTGGCTGCTGTGCCAATCATGGGATGCTTATAGTGTCAGCTCCCAGGGTAAAAACCATCAGTGTTCCCCCCGAAGTGCCAGCTGGCACAGCATCAAGATGCACAGAATGTGCCATACCATGAAATACCCGTTAGCAAACAAGGCAGCATTATAATGTATATACAAAATGGAAACCTATTAAATGCCAAAATCACAAAAAGAACAGCACATCAGGCCCTTTGCGTTATACAAATTCTTGGGTATTTTCAGTCATTATTAACATGAATCCTGTCACTATCAGCACCCTGACCCGGCTTGGGGTTGGTGGGAAATTTCCCATGTTGGTGGAGGGATCACAAGAGGATATACGTATATATGTACTGGGGGCTGAGGGAGGGTGGAAAACAAAGCCTAGATCTGGAGAAAAGTAGGATGTTCTGTTGGCCGTGTAGTGTTTTCTCCAGTGACACCTGAAACCCAACCAGTTGTAGCTGCCTTTACAGTTGGATTAATAAAGTAGGTTTTTCACCCCAGAGGATTTTATTTTTCAGCTAGTTGCCAAAGCAACTTCCCACTTATGTATGGAAGCATCTGTCTGTCCTCTATTCACTGTCAGAACAATTTACAGTCAAGTGTAGCAAAATGTTCTCCCAGAACAATTAAAAAAAAAACCTCCCCGAATTCGACCCTAATCTGGAATTATCACTATAACAGTCTACAA
Source organism: Ceryle rudis (assembly GCA_033439905.1). Taxonomy (NCBI): domain Eukaryota; kingdom Metazoa; phylum Chordata; class Aves; order Coraciiformes; family Cerylidae; genus Ceryle; species Ceryle rudis. The sequence continues at coordinate 10,239 of JAAGNO010027808.1, forward strand.
CTTTTCAATAATTGCTCCAAACATGGAGCTAAAATTAGCTTGCCTGGGAATGTGCTGCAAAATCCAGCTAATGTTTGTCTTTCATTCACTACGGAATTGAAATATTTCCCCAGAAGACAAGGATTCGGAGATGAACAACTGCTCATTCCACTGAAAAAAAAGCCTGACATCTGCTTCATTCTAAGGACACTGGTATTTGCATTTGAAATTACAGTTAAATGGAAAGTGTCTTATTTTCTGGCATAAAACCTAGTTGCTAAAGATGATGCAATTCAATGTGCATTCTTTTTCTGGATTCTAATTGTGCTTATAAATTATCTTCCTAGTTTGTATAAAATTGTGAAACTTTTTACAGTATGTAAGTGGTAGCATGCCTCATAATGAGCTATCATAAGGACAGATTCTTTCCATTTTTCTAAGACACTCTTTCTAGAATAATTACACATTCTGTCTTTTTGTCTGTCATCTTCCTGACTGTTTGACCGTGCACCAAAGGGGAAGGAACCTGAAAAGGATTGTATGCAAAAATGAGAACTCTGCCCTGACTAATAGCAGAAAATCAAAAAAGAGTATCCTCCCCTGAAAACCTGATGAAAATGCTGTGTGTCAAATAGCTATTCTCTTGACTGGCATAAGAAAGCAATTGGAAATAAATGAGTGGAATCCTTGATCTTCTCTGAAATATTTGGAGCATTTAAATATTTCATCTTTTAAATGGTGGGTGCATTAAATACAACCAATGAAAATATGTTTCTTCTCCTTTGTTGAAAACCTGACTGGACATTTCCTTGATTACTGCCTTATTCTGGCATCTGTGAAAATCAGTGACTGATAAGAATCTAAGTTTTAACACATTTTTAAGTTTTCTTCTGTATTATATTAGAATTTATTCCCTCCCTCCCCTTCCCCCCCTTTCTAAAATGTTAGAACATAAAACTGTCAATACAGGCAGAGCCTAAAAGATTCAGGTAACTCAGGGCCCTACATGCGATCATAACAGAGGCCCAGGAAAGTGCAGAGGACACCAGACTGTGCAGAGAAGGCTGATCCAGTAGATGTATAAGTTACTGACAAAGTCCACTATGGCAAAGTATAATGTAATTTCTATACCCACGGAAAAACACTTGTTCTGTGCTTTAGGTCCGGAGGGCTGCAACAATAAATGCTGTGATTTGTGTTTCTTAATCTGGTGGAGGCAAGAGAGTTCTTAATGGAGATTTGCCTCTCCACCACTGTCAGTGATCAGTGTGCATGATAAATTGTGATTAAAAAGTGTCCTCTAACTGCAACAACACTTTCCTTAGGGCTTCACTTGCATGTGGGATTTCTCCAGTGAGAGAGAGGGATGCAAAAAAACTTCTGCACTTTGGCAGCTTAAACAGTTTTCAGGTAATGGCCACTTTTAAATGAGAAAGTGACACTGTCACTTCAGTGGTGGTATTTCTGTGTCTGTTTATTGAATGGCTTGACTTTTGTAGACCTAAAATAATTTAGAGAGGATGAAGATCTCTGTGATGGTATACCTATTTTTGTACATTAAGAACTTATTTATCTAGGGCTATTCTTCCACATGCCATCATCTAGATGTAGAAAAGAGCAGTTGGTGTCTTTACTATCATTATTGCTGGGTAGTACTAATCAGAATTTTTATTTCACCGTTTTCCTGTTCTCTTTTCAGTCCCCTTGTACCAGTTTACTTTCCATCTTCTTGCCATTTTTGCTCTCTCCTTTTCTTTTTATCCTGCCTGCTCTCCTTTTTTTTTTCCCCAGAAATAATCCTAAATGCACAGGTAACCCAATATTACTTTAGCTTTGAACTTTTGAACTGAAAGTGTGTTCTAAACCCCTCAGCTAGAGACAAATACATGTCTCCTGTAACTCTTCTATCCAGAGAGAGTGTGTAGGGCGGTTTGCAATATGCATATAACTGAGAGTCTTTGCACTGGGTCCTTAGGTGGTGTAAATCAGCATTTCTCTTCCGCAGAATTCAAGGGTACTCAATGCAATTGCATTAGGTAGGTGTTGTTAATTTTATTGCAATCAAATGCACTGTATTTTTAATGCTGAGAGAGTACTGATATTCTTTAGCTTTCCACAGAACAAACACTGAGAGCAAAATCACGGTCTGACCCATCTTGTAAGATTTACATTTTAACCTGTCCTTTCTACAGCTCCAGCTGTGTGAAAAAGGTCTGTCCTCTGTCCCCTCCAACCCTCACCCCATGTGTTGGTCTTATATAAGCAGGCTACCTCATGCTTAGCCCTGTTTGCACATCACACAGTCACAAACCCAGAATGATTCCCTGTTGCAGTAATGGAATACATATATAAAGCAATTCTCACAGGTACTTATCAGGTATGTTGAGGGACTGCGAAGTAGGCACTATTAGTGAAGCATCCCTAGATCTTATTTCTTCTGGCAAATGGCCAGAGCTTTACATTAGTGATATTGGACCAATGTTAAATAAATTATTATGACTGCTGGGGCTATTAGGGATGAAACAATTTATTAATTAATTCATCAACTGAATTAATATTTGACACATGTCCATTATCCTGTTTGTCCTCTTTATGGTGAGTCTTTTGGACAACTGAATTAAATTTGATATGTACCTAACTCATATCAGGATAAAAAAAAATTTAAATGCCATAGTCAGTGAATTTTACCACTATTTCTACTCTTGACTGGTCAGAAACACTACTGCATTGCTTTACTTATGAGAAACACTTCATTTAACCTTTCACATTAATTCTGAGTGGATACATCAGCCACATAGTATATCACATGTGACTTTAACCTGTTAATCTGTTACCATGTATCCTTCCTGAAGGAGGAAGAATTGACCTTTCAATATAACATGATTTTATCATTTTACATCCTTTTATAGAGCTGGAAATACTGAGTAAACCCTCTCTGTGGACATGACTCATTCTCCTCTGATGCTGCCAGGAGGTTGATACCTTATTTTGTAGGGATAGCATATATATAAGTACAAAGGAATGGTAAGTAAAAATTTCTTGAATATGGAAGTGGTAAACACATTGTCTCCCTTAATTAGATCTGGATTTCATGTGTTCACAGTCTTCTGATTCCACAGGGAGTCCTCCAGAAATATTTGTGTAGCATTACATAGTATTTTTTGAAAACTTTGATGTATTTCATTCTGAAAATTATTCTTTCCCGTGAGGAAGTAAAACAGAGAGTAAACTATCATTGCATGATCAATCCTTTCACTACAAGTGCCTGACAGCCTTTCTTTCTTGTCTTTGTAGACAGGTGGGCTCAACGTGGTCTGCACTCTCCTTCTCTGTCCTCAGAGCTTATTCTTTTCTAACAACTGCATAGGAAGCCTTAGTTCCTAACTTAAGCACTTTAATCAGGTTAATTTAATTCAGTTTTGATCTCTTAACTAATTCTTATGATCTGGATGTGTTTATTTTAGATGGGCTGAACCAGTCTCTGTTAATAACAGCGTGGGGCAACCGTGCTTTTAACCCAAGTGAATCAATTAGGTGAAGAACAACCCTATGTTAAATGCCCCAAAGTGGCACATTAGATAATCTTTTCCTCGAGGACATGCAAATGTAGTCCTGTTTCTATAAAGGGTTCCAAATAAATTATCCTTTGGTTTGGATATCTGCATCAGATCTCTCCATACTATGGAATGAATGAGGAGAAATAACTATACACATTAATCATTGTCCTACTCCCCACCCCTCTCTCTCTAATTTTCTTCATTCAAAATATTTTTTGTTTGTTTTTTGTTACATTTGCAGCATGGCAGGAAGAAATATATTCTCCACATTTAAGAGTTAAAGGATCTAATTTTTAAGAAGTTTATTCTTTAAGTCATTTGCTCATCTAAATACATGGTAGGGGCTATACAGATTATTCCTGCAGCTTCTGTTTCTATCTGGATTAATATTAGCACCTTTTAAAGAGCAGCTCACTTAGGCAGCTCTTGTTTTAACAGGGCAGGTACCTCAATTTATTTTGGCTGTCCTTTTTTTACATTAATCTCTTGACAGGGGACTATTGCAATGCTTGGGTTTTGATGACTCTCAGATTGGTACTGACTCCTTTCTCTCATCTTTTTTTTTTTTTTTTTATCTCTTGATGGAAACCAGTACATTACAGTAAAAGTTTACTGTTGGGACAACTTGATCCTGTTGCAATTTTCTTGTTTTCCTGTAGCAACATAGCTATTTTAAAACCAAGCAGCCCAAACAAGCTGAACAGCACAGTGAGAGGTTTTGCTTTGCAGATGGGGATGGTTTGCAGTTCCATCTGTCCTCAGAGAAGCTTCTAATCCTAAAACATCAGAAGCAAATCCAGATATTGCTTCCCAAGCAGAAAAATAAGACATTTTCAGGTTTGAGAGATGAAAAAATCAAAACAAAACTAAAGCTGGCCCCGTAGATTTTCCTTCCCAAGTCAGAAAAGAAAGGAAGTTTGCTTCCTAGAGTATATGCTTCAAGTGCTCTACCAGTAAGCTTCCTGTCCTGAAAAAAGACAACATGTATGGGAGAGATGATCGGGGAATTGGAAGGGAGCAGATCTTCACTACCCAGCAGCTTTGCTTTAGGCAGGCATGGATTCCTGCTTCTCTTCAGTACAAAAACTGATGAGAAGACCTACCATCTTGAACACTTGTATAAAATTCTTGACTTAGTTAAAGAACTAACTTACTTTTAGTACCATTGATCGTATTATTGAACAGGTCCACTTGATTTAGATTTGCCAATGCCTATTCAGTAACTTTGACAAGACTTCTTTTGGGGGATAATTTTCCTGGGGTAGCCTGATGGTTTGCCTCGCCTGTCCTTGCCTTTCCTGAAAGCTTCTGGCACCTGCTGCACTGGCTCCCCCAGAGACAAAGAGAGCAGTAGGAGGCAAAGGATATTCTTCAGGAGTAGAGGACACATTGCAAGTTTGGACACTGTTGGGAATGACTGGGCTACACTTACAGCCTGGAAGGTACCATTTGAATTAGCTTTGTGGCATGGATACAGTTGGACACACATACAGAGAAAACTTGACTGTTCTATTCTGTGGCTTTATTTGAAATTAATTTGATCAAATTTAATTTTTAGCTCACTTCTGCTGCCTCAAGGATTTCTGCATCCTGAGATCCCATTTCTTTGAAGTAATTCCTAGTATTTCTTTGGGTGACTGGACAAATAACCAAATAGTAACTAAAATTTTAATCCAGACCACTCTTCAGTTCCCAGGAGGCTGGAATTATGAAAAGTCTAAGAAGCTGGCCAGCTTCTAATATAAAATAAAATAAAATAAAATAAAATAAAATAAAATAAAATAAAATAAAATAAAATAAAATATAAAATAAAATAAAGACACTCAGGGTTTATCACCAC
>JAAGNO010027809.1:13745-32995 GCA_033439905.1 Ceryle rudis
TACAGAGCCTGAGTGGTGTGCAGGGCTGGTGTCAGATGACCTCCTGCCTAGTACCACATTGTAGCTGGGATGTGGCATATCAGGCACCCAGCAAGACGGGATGCCACCAAGCAGCAGCCACAGCACAGCTTTTTTTTTTTTTTTTCTTTAATAAAGTGCATCCCAGATGGTATTAAGCATTGTGAGGAGAAGCTCAGCTAGAAAAAGCCAACAAGTGGTCCTTACCACTGGGTCTGGAGCTACTGAATCCTGAAGAGTCACTTACACCACTGTCTTCATTTTGCTACTTTATCAGCTTGCTCAGCTTCTTCACTCATCTTTCTTCCCAACCCTCAGCTAAGTATTTGAAGAATAAGGATCATTACACTGGTTTTACACTATAAAATTTATTTTACATTTCAATAGTTCCACATTTGATAGAAATTTAAATAAAGAGACTAACCAGATTGGTGAGAAACTGAATAGCAGTAACATGATGAAGAGAAAAAGAAGGAAGAAGGTGAAATCAAGAAACAGATGGTATGGTAGAAAGAGATCTCTACATCTGGCTGCACAGGTGACACACCCTGCCCAAACCAAGCCTTGCCTAGGCCATATCAATACTTCTATGTACATGCAAACTCCACTTGTTCTATTAACCATTTGGCCTGCAGCAAACTTAGAAAGTAGTTGACATTGAAACGGAGGAGCTTTGCATGTACACAGCATGCTTAAATTGAGTGTATTTTCTGCAAATCTAACCACCTGGCCAGTGGGCAATATTCTAGAGCCAATTTCAGTGGGAGGACACATGCTATGGCATGCACGATTCAGGAAACCCCTGCAATGATGAACTGCCATTTTTATACACTGCTGTGACAACTGTAGGGGGGAAAAGCACTATGACATGACAGAGGCGAGACTTGAAATTTAAAAAAAGATTGTGGAAAGTTTTGTTTCGTGATAGCACAAGATCGCAGCGTATGAGACACAGCATGTTCTGTCTCCACAACAAGGATCATGTTAGTAATTTTGACCTTCACTCTATGAGCTGTTTTAATATTCTTAGATGCCTGTATTTCTTAAACATAGCCATATTGCTGATCATGATTTCCTGTAATCTGTGTGTTATTACTATTAGCACTGCAGCTAGATTAGATGTGCAGAGCTGTTGAAGCTGTGTAAGATAGTGACAGCAAAGCAAGTAACTCCTACTATCCTCCTTAGACCAAGCAAAAGCTTCAAGTAGTCTTGCAAGTTCTCTAATTTTAAAGACACACATGAAGTGCAGCCCTCAGAAATATCTCCAAAATAGAGATAAATTTAAAAAAACAAATTTGATTTTCCTTTACCATTTTCTGTGTCACAAAAATGAAATTGTCATAATATGAACAGCAGGGGGAAAATACACAGTGAAAGAAAATCACCATTAAAGCACTAATCATGAAGCTGACAAGTGTATTTTCATAGTATTATTGAGTTCCAAAGATAGATCTGAAAAAGGAGGTCAGCTTGGAATTGGGGCATTAAAAAAAATGTTGGTTAAAGACAGGAAAGGTCATGACTATTTGTACAGTGCTCTACTTTCCCCATTTAAAAAAAAATACAGTTAAGGAGAGATGATGATTCAGTGCTGGAGGAAAAAAAGCAATGTGTGTGATTGGTGAGCACACTTGCCCCGTCTCTGAAATCATCTACATGCGTGGCTAGATGAACATCTGCTGCATAAAGTCAGCACTAGTTTCAGTATGTCACAAAACAATTTGGCTTTTGCTTATTTTCTGAGGAACTGTACAGGAAGAATGTATGCTATACCCACTTAGCTAATAATGTAGCATTTAATAATGATACCAGTGATCAAGCAATGATAATAAAATTCAGAATCTTTGTCTCAAATGTGTTGTTAATCCAATGTGATTCAGAAATGGATGAACGGGGTGGGAAAGTAATCAAGCATACTTGTTTATGTTATTTCCTCTATTCTTTATCAAGAAAACTAAATGACAGCATGTGATCAGCTCTGACTCCAGCACAGAGTGCATTTGCAATGACTGTTTTAATGGACTGCTTGAACTGATTGCAGAATGAGAAAGATCGTCCAATAAATTCAGCGTATTCATACAATATAAATCTGGCTTGTATTTATCAGTGATGAAGTATGACAGGGAATAGTAGCTTACCCAGGAAATTCCATATGCTATGTGGGCCAGATCCTCAGCTGGTATAAACCAGTTTAGCACCAGTGAAGAACTAGCAGTACAGTAGGGATGATTGTAGCTGCCAAGTGTGATGCTGCACCATGTGTGATATTCTATGCCAATTATTTAACAAGCATATTAGGTATTTGCATCTAATTTGCATATAACCAACTTTCTTTTTAAAAGCCTACATTACTGCTGTGGGGGTGGAAAGCAGCCCTGCTGAACAAAATCCCCAGCTTAACTACTGAGCAGTCACCAGTGGAGGTTTACATAGCCACTCGCGTTTCTGTAGTCCCTTTGCTGCCACTGACAGACCTACACTACATTTTCTAGTAAGTAAAAATGATGGCAAGGAATTTGTGTTTATGGGCTGCAACTGAGAATCCTAGACTCTTCCATCTTGCTTCCTGTCCCTATCCCCAGAATCCTGTGCTTTATAACAGTCACAAAATATCAATTACATGTGAGATGGTTTAACTCTACAGGTCCATGTGACATTTATGGTGATAAACTCCAGCCAAAAGATTATAATCAACAGTGCTACCAGGCATTTAGTCTTCTAACAGAGTGCTAGTAATCTTCATGAGAGAGATATCAGGGGTTCTTGGGAAGGTTCCTTCATTGAAGTGATGGCTGAGATTTGGGAGCCACCATTATGCACATGGTATTTCAGTCACTCTACCCCACTCAGTTCCTAAGAAGTTAGCTCTCATCAACCCAGATATCAACACCAGTAGACTGTATGTGTAAAATCACGTCTTTAATGCAATATTTACATTATAGAATGCTGACATTTACACATTTTTTTCTTTGATGTGGCTTTGAAATGACAGCCTAGGAAGGTGTTGCACAGTCCTCCTGTGTTCTGCCAGAAGAAGTGGTGGAGAAAGTCATGCTGTTATCTGCTTGAAAGCAGCCCTCTGAGTGCCTTTGGGAGTGAAAATGCTGGGTTTCAGGATCTCCTGGGTTCTTTCCTTGCTTCAGGAGTAGATTATAATTTAGTCAGAGATGCTTTCAGTTTTGGGTGGACTGCAGGAAACTAAATTCAGGAGAATTCTCTTCAATCTATAGATTTTATCACTTGATCTAAAAGATCATGCACATTAAAATGGAGACTTAGAAACTGCTATGCAATATCTAACAAATACAAGGATAAAGACCTATCCCGCTTCGTGAGCTTGGCTCCTTACTTAGGCAGCACGGCAAAGTAGGGGAGAATGAAGTCCACAATGACTGAAAAATAACTCTCTAACTCCCTTTGTAACCTAACTGTAAAATAGATGAACAGCTGCTGGTGTCCTCATTTGGAGCAGGATCTATTGATTAGCAAGATCATAAAGTACCTAGGACCACAAGAGGTTGTCTTTAAAAGCTCTAAGTTTTCTGGCTTGTGTCTCATTAGACTTTCTCCTTAGGTTACAGAAAGTATGGGAAGAGCCCCCCGTCAGAAAAAAAAAAAAAAGTGAGTGGCCGAGGAATGCTTGCAAAAGAGCTAAGAGACACTATTAAAATGTGAAGGTCATATAGGGCCCACAACTTAAGGTCATATAGGGCAGATTTGATGAGGGACTAGGCTTTGATACATTCCTCAGCGAGCAAGGACATCACAATCTGACCTAGATGTGAAGTTTGTCTGGGGGATACAAGAGTTTTGGTAACATCCCAGTACAAATGATTACAGCCAACATGAACTGAATGTTATACAACATATCCTCTGGAGTAACAAAATAAAATGAGTGCAGTGGAGATTTTCTTCAGATGGTGCTGAGACTGTCTGCTACCTCAGTTTCTCCCTTTGGAGATCTCTAGAAGTATCCCACAAAGCCTAGATCTCAGGCAATGTTCCTCCTTGTCATCTTGTTTAGTCCTTTTTCCTTTGCTGTGTTAATCTTCACTGTATCCCTTCATCCAATTAAAAGACCAATATCAACACATATTGGCACTTGCTGTGCAAATACATGCTCAAGGTGTACTCAGCATGGTATTAGCAATTCCAGCTCCAGTGCTGCCATTAGCTCTCTCATTGCAGACATCAAAATGAAATACATAATCTTAAGACAAAGCTGTCAGCCAGTTACTTCATTATAACCTACTGTATAGTATTCTCAGGCCAAAACTGTATTAACAGCAGAGTTAAGAGAGAGAGCATAGATTAAAAATGTAGACAAAATAAACATTACAAGAATATTGCAATTAGCCCCAAAACAAGTATTATAAGCCCCTAAGATTCAAAGTGTAGTTTATACTAGTAGAAATTCACTGTAAGTTTATTGAAACAACTGCAACTGTGACAAGCAGTGACATCCTGCAATAAACAATCAAGATAACTTACAACACCAACAGCTGCTGTAGCATGAAATATTTCTACAGATTTAAAGCAATTCTTTATTCCTCACATGCTTTCCTTATAGTGAACTTATATGTGAACAGTAAATATATGTAGTATTGTTTACCAGTTTATGTGGTACGGCTTTCTTCTAAAATAGAATGGAAAATACAGGAAAAAGCAGTTGCTATGTTGTGCTTTGAAAAAAACCCCGTGTCTTAATGCTAAGAAGTTAAAAAACACCCTTTAGTTTTAGCTATGATAAAATCAAATCACCTGCTTTTACAATGTATATTTTGTCTTGAATTTACAAAATTCATGACAATAAAGTAACACACATCCTTAGCATGTAATTACATGTTCAACTACCTAAAGCGTAAATAGTGCCCTTTAAAAACAGTTACTGACATATAACTAATTAATGAAATTATTCAGGGTTATTGCCCACACACCAGCAATATTCATTATAGAACAGTTTACAATCAGGTTTAACCAGTTTGCAGCCCTGCTGGCTTGCCACATTATTTTCCATGATAATGCTTTTATCTGGTTTAACAAAGCCACATTTTAAGGAAGAAAGCTATGGTACAAAATAAGGCTGGAAATAAACAACACTGAGGGCAAAATCCACTCCTGGCATCATAAAGCCACATGCAGCTACAGGGGAAGAGCCTGTAGCCCATCAGGCTGCATGCAGAAAGGGTACGAGCAGCTGCCAGGGGAGGAGGAGGGTCTAGGGGATCATGCATGCTTGGCAAGGTGCTTTTAGAAGTTGCACATAATCTCCCTTCTGGGTCCTGTTGGGAAAGGAAACATCATCTGAAAGGAACCGGGAGCTTCCCTGATAACCTGGCACTCAGGGGAGTCCTCGGCTAGAAAAGGAGTCTGTTCCTGTGTGTGCTCTGCCCTTCCTCTTTCCAAGTTCAGACTGGCAATTTTTTCTCTCTTAACACCCAAGCTCCAGCAACATAGAGCTGAGATTAAGCTGTTGGCCCTAGGACTGTATTTCCATTGTTCGCATGGATTTAAGCCAATTCCTGTTAATCACCTAATGTAAGTTAAACATATAGTTGTGGGCCACATAGGTGTAAACAGGTAGGTACAGCACCAGAGGTGTTTGAAGAACTGCCTTTGCTTACACCAAAGGCTGAATTTTGTCCAGTATTTTTGCAGAGAAAGGCAATATGCAATGTTACTGCAACACATTTTTTTCTGGCACTGTCTCACTGCTGTTGGCACAGACACAACACTTTGATATTGAGTAGGTGAGTGATTTTTCTTGCCAGCTTTCTATCTGTAACTTTGACTGCCAGTAATATTTACTAGCTGCCATTACTATGGCAGCTTTTAAGTTTTATTTCATAGGCCAGCCACTAAAAGCTATAGGTGGTGCCTGTCCTGACAAGTCATGATACTCTGTGGTGATGCACTTCTGTGTCATCGTGCAATGACAGTATGTGTCACAAGGAAAAAAAGGAAGGGGGAGCCGGATTACCTCTGTATTTAGCAGAAAGCACAAACACACATTTCTGTCTTCATTCCTGAGAGTAAAATCCATCCACAGCTCTCCAGAAAAGAACAGACTATACACTGCAAAACAGTCAATAAAATTAGTGGTGGAGGCTAGTTTTTAGGATTGGAAAGGAGAAAAAGTAAACAGTGATGAAATATTAACTTTTTGCTTCCTCCATCTTAAATTTAAGACAATAAAAGCAGGATAGTTTCATATGGACAACTACCCATAATCTACAGAAATCAACTTGTACTTTAACTGCAGCTTGTCAATTGCAAGGTATTTTCCATCAAAACATCAAAAAAAGTGATTCAGTCTGTAGGGCTGACTGTACAAATCCTATGTAATTTATTGCCTCTCTTCTTCTATATGCTGATATATTAGTCCAATTTACAATAGCATACTGCAAATACAATGCCTTCTTGAGTGCCTAAAAATAGAAATAGTATTCTAGTAGTATTATAAGCAATCTTCTAATCAAAACATAGGAGCTGAATTAGAAAGGTGCAGTGTTTCTCACCTACAGATAAGAGTGTCTCCCACCAATGGGAAGGGATTGATGTAGCACAAACAGGGAGAATATTTGACTCCACGTGTGCATGTGATTTGCTTGATAAGCAGTTTCAGACCACAGGCAGCTGAATGCAATTGGATATTTCTTCAAAAGGGCTCCTGCTCCTCATTGTCCTTCCCCTAGTTGTTCATTTCCCCTTCCTCATATCCAGTTTTGCTCTCAGGAATTGCAGGGCTGGCCAATGAGCAGAACAGACAGATGGTAGATTAGGCCCTGCATTGGTTCAGTGAACTGATCTGATGTACCTTTTGGCAGAAATATCACTAGATCTAATTTATTTCTTACATCTGTGTGTGTGCCAGAGCTGCAGCTCTGGGTCCACCTCAGGCACCTGATAGATGAAGCGCCTTGCAATCCTGTTCCACCCCAGGCAGACAGACAGTTTAGCTGACTCCTTCCAAAGAGCTTTGAAGATAGATAGAGCAACATAAATACTATTAAGTGTTGTGAGTATGAAATGTAATTTTCACCTTCTCAGAAGTAGCACAAAGGGACCCACCAGCTACATGCTGAAGGAGGACAGTGCTGAGCCCAGGCTGATAGACAGTAGCAGGCCAAGCTGAGGAGCCATGGGACAGCTACAGTCACCTTGAACCTCATCTAAAGCTAAAGAGCTGATCTGCATCTGTGGGGTTGACAATCAAGCAGCTATTCCCAGCCCCTGCTAAATTAAGTTAAACAAAGACAGCTAATTTTGTAATTTAAAGTGACGGTGTTGATGTTACACCCAGTGTGGGTTTTCTTTGAATACTGCCTGTCAACCTGCCCTACTTTCTGAAGGTTGTGAGGATGCTGTAATGAAAGGGATGCAAATATTTCATAATACTAGCACATCTTCATAAAGATGTTATTTCTGAAAATTGCCAGTCTTCACTCAGGGCCTGTTATTGCAAAGAGCACTTCGGGCTTCCAGACCGAGGAATGCCACTGCTGCTTCTGCTCCTTTGCATGACTAGTTTGTCCTGTATCCACCTCCAGAATGTTCTTCGCAGGTCAGATTGTAATCTTGGGTGAATTGTAAGCAGCACTATGTACCTGGAAATATCTGTGGAGATACATGATTATGCATGCTGTGTGCCCAAGATTAGAGCTTGGCCCGGCACCAGTACTTAGGAAACCAGACCCTACCCAGGAGTTAAGAAACTTGCTTACATTTGTTGTGTACTATTTTAAACATAAGAACAAAGAGGAAAACACTCTGCGCTGATCCTTGCTGATGTGGAAAGTCAGACTAAGACACCTATTTATGTTTCACAATGTTGAGGAAAATCTATTACTTCAGGAAGACAGTCGTGCTGAGCCTGTTGTGCAATAGGGTTACAAGAACTTCTGCAAACTTACCCTCTTAGGTACTAAATGAACTTAAGCCTCCTCATGTTTACTACACAAAGTTCATTTTAGAACTAAAATAGCTCATGGCACTGTTTGTCCCATACTTGCTTCACACCCTTCAGCAAGTGGCACACCATGTGGGGCTGGAGGCTTATCCCTGCTGACACAAAGGAGAGAAGTCTTCAGCCCAAGAAGGGGATCTCTTTCTTTGACACTTAATGTTTTTGTTGCACTTCTCCCCCCCACCCCCAAAGGGAACAGAATAAAGCTGGTAAAGTCTCAGAGTTTCCAGGAATATGGGGTAAACATTTTGAAGTGTGTCCTCTCTTGTGTCAGAGGCTCAGAAAGGCATTTGGTGGTCCTGGGTCACTCAGAGGCAGCTGCTGGGGTCCTGTGAGACGGCCTGGGAGCAGAATGCTTTCAATACAGTTGTTGCAGCCTGGTAGGGCCACTGCCTCTGAATCAGAGAGCAGCTATGCACCCCAAGCCCCAGCTCAGGAATCTCACTAAGACATATTAAAAAGGTAGACAGGGTTAATCCCAGCCTGGCAGAAGGAGTTTCCCAAGATGCAAACAGCAGTCAGGGCCTCCACACGGGTCAGCAGTGAGCACAAGACAGATGCCCAGCTTTGAAAGGTTTCTGGGCAAAGTGACACCAAGCTCTTGTAAAACTAGGTGCTGAAGTTGGGCTCTTACAGCAACAATTAGTTGCTTACATAAGTGACCTGATTTTTAAAGTGAGCTGAACATCCAACAGTTCCCATGTACTCCAATTAGGGCTGCTGGCTGCTCAGCAGTTTTGGAAATCAGACCATTCCTTTGGATGCTTATATATGGGCCTTGGGGATGCTGGCTCTAGCCACTCCAACTTACAGATTCTGGTGATGTTGTTTCTGCAGCAGAGGTAACCCCAAATTACAGTGAGTAGAGGTAGAATTAATTTTAGAAAAGGAACCTGAATGCACTTTGAAAATCTTTCTGGTCTGCTAACAGAAATTTATGTATGATTTACTGATATATCTATATGATGAAACAAGTGCACACATACTTCATCCTTTGGTATTTGCTGTTCTGCTTGCACTTGGGGAGAAGCTGCAAAAACCCAGAAACTGCTTTTGAAAAAGTGTCTACTTAATATACATTCCAGTTGCCCATCACAGAACACAATATATTTCACCATGGGGAAAGATTTGGACTTCCTTTCTTAACAAAGAATAGAGAACAGTGATAAATAAAAGGACTATCAGGCATTGGTCAATGCTGAAACTTGTTTTCAGGTTATTCTGCAAAACTTCCTTCCTACTGCCCCATCTTTCTTACCCTCCATGGGAAGAAATGCTTGGGGTGACAGGGAGCAATAGGCTCCAGAAACATTCTGACAGTTACAAAACACGTTGCATTCCTCTTCAAACTTCAGCCAATCTAAAGGAAGCTCTTTTTTGCCATCAATAACATTTCATAGTCATCTAACAGTCAGGTTAGCCAGGAGTGAATGTGTGCGGCACAATCTGATTTTGCTCAGGTTCCTCATAGCACTGGCATGCATTCTACAAGCTCTGCTAGAGATATTTGTACCCCTGTTCCTTTAGCAAGCCTTTTCTAAATGCCTTTTGACTTCCTAGCCACTCTGCCAGCTCTCTCACCACAGCTTGTTTCAAGTGCCTCCACGCTAAACTGGAAATGTGAAAACAAGGTTGTGAGCCAAAGCAAGTTGTCTGAACAGTGAGGGAAAAGTGCTCTTGCTAGAGTATTTGGCTTAAGTTTCTGTATTTGGGCCCCCAAAACAGGCGTGCTTGGCAGGTTTGATGTTAAATGAATTACTAATACTGGCTTTCAGCATATTTCCTGTAAGGCTTTTACAGTGATTTATTCTCCTGGCAAGGTTTTTCCTAAGTTCTGAAAACATATTTAGGTATTATCATTAACTTATGTAACACTTACAGAAAGCATGGCAAATAGTACGGAAAGAGAGCTAATTTTCCTTTGTATAGCTGATAGAATCTCAGAAATATATGTTTGCCCATGGCCTGTTTGCATGCTGATTCCCGTCCCCTTAATTTTAATATAATTATGTAGAATCTTCACCATGACTCACATAGGAAACTTCAAAGACAATGAAGTTCATTCATTTGTGCGTTATGTATTTCCCAAATTTAAACAGGAAAGCTATCATCACAGAATCCCCCAAGGGGAGCATAAGTGATAACAGTTGCCTTCCCTTTCCCTTTAAGTGCTGCTCAGAGTATTAAGTAACTTTCTCATGGACATTCCAGAGAGGGTAATGTATAACCTACACCTTCATGGATAGCAAAGAAATCCCTGCTCACTTCCTATAATGGATCCCTGCCGAATAAAGACAATTCATTCTTAAACATATTTACTTTGAGGTGACAGTGGCATTTCATAACCAATAATAGCAGTGTCATATAAATAGCCCTGCAGTACTGGAGATAATGCTGCTTGTAACAATATTTCCTTTCTTTTCTGTTTTTGTTCCCCCTAAATGTCTAAAGCCCAATTCCCCATTTTCTGACAGATGTTTCTTCTAAACAAATAGAAGAAGGAATAGTATGCTGGGGTTGGCTGGCATAAAGCTATGGTCTTTGAGAAAACTGTTATTTGGGTTCTTGATGCTCTGGATTAAGTGGCCTGGTCACACTGCAAATGAATTAACCATATGGGCTGCCCAGGAACTCTTTGCATGGTATTCAGAGGAAAGTCTGGCTGTGTGCTGTGGAAAAAGGAAAGATTTTTGTTGCAGTGCTGGGTGGATCTTGCTGTTCAGAACAGGAGATTTTTGCTATATTTTTCTTTTGACACCTAGCCCATCAGTGCACTGAAAAGTTATATTTAGAATTTGATTTATTGTTTCTCATTACTAATGGGAATGGGGATTTTTATTTTCTTAATTGAAAAAAAAAAAAAGGGAAAAAAAGTGATAAAGGCCACTTTCACAAAGAATCAAGAAATCGAGCTGCAGATCCAGAAGATCCCAGTGGTGCTACATATATGCCTATAATTCATCAGTGGTGTGATGTTCTCAGTTAGGTGGCAAACTTTAGAGACTAAGCTACTGATACCTGAATTTAAAGGATTTAAAGGCACCTTCACCCTCTGAACTACCCTCACCTTTTTCTCATCTGCCCTTACCTGAATCCCATTGCATTTCTGTTGGTTCCAAGGAGGCCACAGCTAGTGCTTATTTCCAGCAATCAGGTAACAGAGCAGCATTGGGGTAAGTACAGGCTATGCCTGGGTACAAAAAACGACCTTAGCTCTGATTTGAGGTCTTGAAAACATACTAAGAGCAAAATTATTGCTTCTCCAAGTCGTGCACAGATCAATGCACTTAACTTTAATAAACATATTCATTAAATAGAATTCCAGTAACTGACTTTTTAGAAATAATAAGATCAACGAAACTCATCCCAGTAAAATCTTTCTGTCAAATATTTGGCATGTATTTTCTTTGTACATTATACATGTATCACCCACAGAAAGCCCACCTGAATACTGTCCTTCTAAAAGACAACAAAGTTAAGCATTCAGGACTTAGGAAATCCCAGCATTAAGGCTCCCAGCACAACCTTAATTCAACCTCTATTGTACATACGTATTGTCATTGTGTACAGTGACACAGTCACATAGAGGTATCTTTTCACAAGACCTCTGCCTTATTCAATTACTTAGAAAGGACAGTGCCCTGTAGGTGTTTAATATTTTATTCCTTCCTAGTTCAATACATTGTTGCCTAATGTGTTATTCATTGAACACTATTCAAGGCTGCTCTGAAAAAAAAAGAATATAAAATTTCCTCAAGGGCTTTTCTGTGGTGCTTACCATAATAGTGCTGGAGTGATACACAGATCTTAATGAATCATTTCACAGATTTAGAAGAGAGGCAGAGATATTCAAAGCTGGTAAGCAAATTCAAATGTCTGCAACCTGTTTCTTCTTATTATTTGGCATTATCTTTCCAATGCTCAACTTCCACTAACTACAGCTACAGCTGTGAGCATTCAGCATTTCAGCAACATGGTCCTACAACCTCAAGTCTGAAACCCAAGAAATACATGGAAATAATATAGTGGCCAGGACTTGGAAATCACATGGAAGTTACCTAGCTAGGGCTTCTCCTGAATTAAGCCAGGGTTACAAAACTGGTCCGAATCAGCCTTAAATTTAATCTCTCATCAAAATGACTCGTGTATGAGCTTGTGAAAAGTTTTGTCAAAACTGGAATGTGTACATGACTGTCTTTATTTTGATAGACTGGCAGTTTATGGCAAAAACATTGTGCAGAAGAATTCCCAAACAGCTTCAGTAGCAGCAAAGACACACCAGGAAATTAAATTAAGGTTGCCCCAGCAACATTTATTTTTTTCTTAGCTTCTTGAGTGCTGTAGAGTGCATCCTTAATAATAACCTTTTACTAGTGTCTGTGTGCAGTCTAGTTCCATATCAGTGAATGCAGACATGTTCATATTTACATATGTGCGTAGACATAGATGTGTTTGGACATGGTACTACATAGACTATCAGTATTCTCACATTCATTCACATACTGTGATCAAGAGAGATAGAAATAGTATATAAACAATCAGATAATCTGCTGCTTCTACAATGACATGGAACTGCCTCAAGCTTTATCTTACACTGGAGGATCTAATTTTTGGTGTTTTTCACCACAATAAACAAGTATATGAAATAACAAATAGATTTCCAAAATATATTTGTATTCAATTCTGTTGCTGTATACTTTACATCTCTAGACAGGCTTCTAACTTATTCAGGAGGGATAATATATAGGGGATTTGGACATGGGGAGGACTTTGTAATGGGAATAGGCTATACTTTTACTATAGATGTTATTCAGAAAGAATTTTAATAAAACCACCAATTGTATTACATCAGTGCATCCTCTAAGATACCATGGAGATTTTCCTAAACAGAGCTAAGCCTTTTGCTTCAAACATCTTCTCTTTTTCTGTCACTACACAAATCCCCTAAATATTTCAGTCACTGTAAGGCCAACCAAAATGGTAAATTATCTTGTATGCTAAAGGGAAATCTGCTGAATAGTACTAGGTTCAGATACTGCTGAAAATGAGGTTGCTGGGGTTGAAGACAACTGCATGAAAATCAGAATTATAAACAATATCATCCCCATCCCCATCCCCACGCTATTGCCTATTGGAAACATTCCTTTTACTTCACCTTGAATTTTTTTTTGTCTGATGAGACATTCTGCTACTTTCCTAAGTGTATGTTGAAAGAGAACTGACAAAGGATGGCCTCACCTATTATTCTTTCTAATGGAAGTGTTTGCAAAAAGGTCACTAGAGGCTACTGCATCTTTTGGAAAAGCTGATGATAACACAATGGAAGTGTTTCTGAAACGTAAGACTGCCATTACTGTACTTTTACTTCTCCATTTTGCAGTGTCAAATGCTTTTCTTAGTGCTCCTTAGCTAGTTCTGGAAGCAGGGACTTTTGTTAGGTGGATGATTTAACCTGGGAATAAAGCTAGCAGCACCAGAGGACAAACCCAAGTGGCTTAAATTCACTTACAAACTTATTCATAAAATTCTACAATGAAGGACAAATCCAAAGAACAATTAGCTTCTGCCACTACATGAATTATCTTTCTAACAAAACCACCAGAGCATTAGCTGTGATCCCAGGAACTGACAGTTCATAATGAAATTCATAATGATGACATCAGCCCACAAAGGGAAAGCTGAAAGAAATGCGTAAAGAGGATTGTTATCCTCCTTTATTCTCTAGGATTATTATTTGTGGTTTGTGGTACCACCGTACTTGTGACACAGACATTCAGCTGTAAGGTTTGCCACTGCTCTTTTTCTTTTTTTTTTTCTTTTTTTTTTTTTTTTTTTTTTAAGGTGGAAAAGACATAAGGATTCTATTTTCAAGAGAAGTCTTGACTTTTGTGGCTCTTCCACAACGTCTATGGGCAATTCTGAAGTTTAAGGGCAAGTTGGGAAGCAAGTGACAACTTTACTAATGGAGAACAAACTCCAGAACACTTATCTGTAATTCTCATGTAATTTTAAGGCACCTATGGTTGCATATTATTAAATACAAAAGGGACAATTCAATCACAAAAGGGTGATTGATCTTTCCAAGTTTGACTTTATTTACACTAGTAAGCAGCTTGCTTGGCAACTCCAGTATAAAACAGGCTCTGGTCTCAAATCATGTAGGACACCTTCAGGAAAGGGCTGGACATACACCTTACTGTATGCATCATTAGTGCAACCCCATCCCAAGGTCCTGAGGAGATCCCAATGCTCTAAACTCTTCAGAAAGCAAACCCACCTTGGTACCACACTAGTTCTGGCATGGACATCTCTTGTCCTTATCCACCTTTGGGACAACTCGAAGTCACACTGGTACCTGTATCACATGGTACCAGTATCACCTGTAACACCTTCTGCTCCCCTTTTCATTTCTCTACCCTGCCCCTTGCTCTGCCAGCATTGGCCCCTGCACTGCCTTGCTCCTCAATAATGTATGGAGTCTGGGGTCTTGTCCTCATGGCAGGGTGGCATCTCTTCCTGACCCAAACAGCCCTGCACTCAGCTTGTTACAATGCCCCTCTTTGGGACAAACGTGGCTCAGTGATGTTCTGCTCACTTCTCTTATAACAGAATTGCTAACTGTTTGCCAGGGACTGGCCTCAAGAGCTTGGAGTATTGCCATCCTGCTGTCAAACACTCCCCACTGCCACCCCTGTCTTTGTTTTCATTGATGTCTAGTACTTTAAAGCATTAAGTCTGCCCGGATATGATCAGATGTCAAGTGGGATGATGGTGTGGCAGTGTAGTCACAGAGGAAAATTAACAGCATATTTCTATTTTAGCAGAGCCAGCTGCTCATCTGAGACTGGAATCTCATTGAGCTAGGGCTTGTACTTTTTTGCACCTTAAGAGCAAGCAGCATGGACAAGATGCCTGGTTGAACACACATGTCTGCCTGCATCCAGAATTTAAGATATGGCTATGGCTGCACTGCAGAAATGCATATTTCCCATGAACTGGGACTATGGTCCAGGATTCAGAAAATTCCCTGCTGGGCTTTTTAAAGAGGCTGTCATATTTACATGCCTCTAAGAAGGAAGTTCAAAAAATTAAAAATAGTTCCCTCTCATGCAATGATGACATGATAATACCGTTTTTTTTTTCCTTTCCAGTTCTAAATTGAAACTTGTGCTCACAGGAAGGGAAAGGGAGCCTTCATGTCTCTTTTTTTGGAACTCTGTTGAAGGCTGACACCAAAGTGTAGTTATATGGGTTTGGCACATTTTTTTCCTGAAAGAGGTCAGAGGGGTGAAATCCCAATTTCCTCTGCTTTCCCCGTGGAAAAAGGCCACAGCATATTTCTGCTGAACAGCACTCTGAGTGTTTATACTTTCCTTGGGAAACATCTCTCTTTTTCTTCTTTAAACAATTTATGACATTTTCTGGAAAGCAAAGGCAGCAGCAGTGTATTCAGAAAAACTTTAAAAGCCAGAGGTTCACACACACTTCTCTGGACAAAAGTTTTCCAACTGACAATTTTTGAACCAAAGTCAAAAAGAGGTCTAACCTCAAATTTGGTTTTGTTTAGTTTATAATTGTTTGGAAAGCAGTGGCAGCATCTCCTCAAGTGGAACCTGAGTAGAAGATGAGAATGAGGAAAGGATATAATTTCCACATAATCTGTGTGCACCTGCACACATGCACACACACACACACACCCCACTGTGTTTTACACAGTGGCTCCAGCTGCAGCATCCCAGGTACAGCACCCAAGGAGTGCTTCTGTTTTATGCAGGTCAAGAGAAGGAAAGAGGCAGGTTTGGTGTTAGAACAATTACACACTCTCCCAGTGGGCAAGGGTTGGCTGGTACGCTTCATTATCTGACATGACTGGACTCTGCATCTTTCCTGTCATGGAACTTTTTCTCAATGCTGTAGCTGAGCCACAAGTCTGGAAAGTGATGCTGGAACTATTAGAAAAGGCAAGAGTGTTGTTGCCAGGTACTGCTCAGAGCTGTTCAAATCCACCATAAAAAACAGCAATGTTTGTTTGAAAGAAAAAGCACATTGTACCTGTATGTAAAGAGCTAACTGAAGTCAGCAAGAAAAGAAAAAATTGCTGTTCCATGATGAATTTACTGAACTCTCCCAGCTACAGTGTATAGTTTCCTTGAGTTTAATATCATAGTTGCCTACATAAATTGGGCACAAAAAGACTGCCATAATCCCTAGTGTTCAGACTGCTGTCAGCTCTGAGTCAGTGCCTTCCATCTCTTCATCTAACCCTTATAGTACAGAACAGTTCTTAGGTATGGGAGATATTAAGAAAGATGTGATTAATACTTTAAGCCACTCATTAGTTTCCATCCTCTTGGCAGAGGCTGTACCAGCAACAATCAGATCATCACAAGCCTTCCTATTGTGTTGTTTGTGCAATCAAAATCCCCAAAGATTTGGTGCAATCTACAAAAATCCTGAAAGGCTGAATTTGAACCATTGATTTCTGATGTTGTCCATTTCTGATGTCACCTTTGGCTAATCTGTTTTAAAATGAAAGCATTCAGTTTGGGTTTTATTTTCAATAGGACAATTGGGACTTAATACATCTGTTCTTTCAGTATGGTCTGTGCAAACACTAGAACTAAAACTCAACCTGAATACTTTTCATTCTAGTTCTACCTTCTAGTCAAAGATTTCAAACCGCTTTGCAAAGCACTAATGAAACAGCCAAGACTCACAACGTTCTTTGAGCTCTATAGGATTCACTCTTATTTTTTCTGATGCTTCTTTCCTCATGAAGATGATGAGACACCACAGTTGCAAGAAATTCAACCAGATTTTGCAGCCTAGGACAATGGAATGTTGTCTGTGAAGAAACATTGCCTAAAATGGCAATAGAGCCCTATACTCCAGATACCATAACTCACAGTCACTTGTCCATGAATTAATTTTAACTTGTTCCTGGTAATTATCAGTTGCACAGAAGTTCTAAACTGCAGACTGATAGAACTAGCATGGCTAATTCAGTTTACCCATGTTGGTTTCCTCTCTACCTCAGAAGAGTCCATACTGTTATTTTTAAATACCAAGCAACAGTTTGCTTCTATCACCACCCAGATGTCATTAAAAATGGCTCTTCAATTATTTGATTAGTAACTGATGAGTCTTAAAGAACAAACAAACAAAACAAAAGAGAAGTATACAAAACCCCAAAACAACAACAGCAAAAAAAACCCAAAACAGAGCAAAACTGTTCAGCAACATTGCAAAATTATAAAAGCAAGTCGCTCATCCAATTCACAGAGAGGTATTTCTTTGGAAAAATAATAAAGGGGACTTGACGGTTTAGAAAAACACAAATCTAAAATACAGGAACAGAAGTACAGCACAAGAACCAATCAGGTTAATATTGAGGCCATCAGACTAAACTTACACGTTGCACAAAGACTGTATTTTTTCCACTGAGAGAAATATCTCTCTGCATCACTCTTTATAGGAAAAATCCCTCCCAAGTTAGAAATAGTGGCTTAGGCTGGAGACAGATATTCTACATCAGGAAATTAGCTAGGTAATTAAGTATCTGTCAACATGAAAAAAAGGTACAGGTACAGATGAATTCCCAATTGAAATTTTTAAGCTTTTTGAAGTAATACCTTCTCCTGAGCTCTCTGGAATCCTTAATGATGTTTTAAAGTGAAGGGCAGTTAAGACTGAATGAATCTTGATGGAAATAGTGTCACCTTTAATGAAGAAAACCCATTAAGTCTGCTTCCATTTGCCATGCCATTTCAACATCAAAAATACCTTCAGATAATTTGGCAAACAGATTGGAAAACTGCATAAAGCTCTTGATTAGCAGAGATCAGGTTGGTTTCAGAACTGGCAGGTGGATAACATCTGGCAGCTTGTGTATCAAGTCATTAAAGGAATGAAAGTGACATCATCAAATGCTATAAAAGTTTTTGTTACAGTCAATGGGGATAATTATTATAAGCATGACAGATAGTAGAGGGGAGCAGATCTGAACAGCTAGAGCAATGAGATCAGACCAACAATTTTGCATGAAGGAAGAATTTGTATATTGTGAAAGGAATGAATAGACAACAGTGACCTCTCTCTTCCACCTCTGTTATTCAGCCTATTAGGAAAGGTCATGAGATCCAGGGAGTGATAAATGAGGAAACAGCAGTAGTTAGCTAAGCCAGAGAAATGGCTGACTGCACCAGTGCAGGTGTAAGAGGCAGGTGTCATGGTTTAACCCCAGCTGAAACCAGGGCAGCAGGTTAAATTAAAGTTTTGAAAAATCTACTGGCAGATATTTACTGATAGCTGACAGAAAGGTTAACACCAAGTATGCAGCTGCCTTTTTTAGAGTACTAGCAAGTACATGAGTATGTCCATTACCCTAGCACCTGACATGGCTAAACTGCTCCAAACTGTTTTAGGCTGATGTTATCCAAGATACAAAACCACACTGATGATTAACTTACTGACTATCTGGCAAGTATGTCTTGGCTGGATGCAGCCAATATTGTCTCCATGACCATATCTTTTGCATCCTTATATTCCCAAATATTAAGTGACAAAAATAATCTTTAGAAGTGCAGAATCAGTGAAAGAAAATACAAAACATTTTCGAAAGCATCTTTGATTAACTTTCTTTAACAAGCAAGAGAATTCACCTGCAGGATTTTCAAGATGTTCCCAGAATCTGTCAGAAGAAGACAGGTGGACGATAGTTCTGCAGTACCAACTTCTACATACCTCAGACACATCTGTGCAGGTGACAAGTTATACAGTTCAGCACTAAATTGTACAACACATACAATTAAAAAGGCCCAAATTCAGTTCCTCTGAACTCCTACCAGGCCACATACAGATAGTACAACTCTGCAGGCAATATTAACTGGCATTTTCAGAGGAGCCCAGTGGCATTAAGTATCCAGATCCCATGGACTTTTCTGCCTAACTCCAATAAACTCTATAAATTCCAGCAATCTGTACAGAGATGAAAATGACTTTGTCTTCTTAGCTTCATTTAAAATTGTGTTTCAAACCCAAACTTAGACTAAAACGTTTTACCCTGAGTTTTTTATGGGGTTTTTTTGTTGTTTATGGGATTTCTTTGTGGTTTGAGTTTGTTCTTGTTGTGTTTGGGGTTTTGCGTTTGGGGTTCGGGTGTTGGGTTTTGTTTTTCTTTGGTTTTGTTTGTGAGTTTTTGGTTTTTTTGTTGGTATTTCGGTCTTGGGATTTCTCGGAGGACTTAGCTTTTTGGGGTATTGAT
>JAAGNO010027809.1:33262-51582 GCA_033439905.1 Ceryle rudis
GAGAGTAGGGGAGCTCCAGTGACAACAGAAAGGGTAAAGTTTGCAGAGGGAAAGATGTGATAATTAATTCTATTGAAGGTCCAAGGGCATAATTTCAAAACACAGCAGTGAACTTCATAAGCCTGATACAGAAGACCAAAGTTAATTATACGAGTAAGTAGGAGAAAGGCTTCTGATAAGGAAATTCCCATTGTGTTTTGGTCCCCTAATTTGAAGGAGGCTGGCTTTCTGTTCAAGATTTTCTCCTAGCAGTAAAGAAAATCATTAAAAGTTATTAATTCAGAAGTGCCACAACAATTGTTTCTTTCAAGATAATTTACAGAGATGTATCACTTGCTACTGGAGAGAGTGTGAGCTGAAATGTAACTTCGTGCAAATACGGTAGACTCAACCAGAATATATGTACCTTAATTGGATGTTTATAATGATGTAATATTGGATAAACAGTGAAATTACCACTTCCTGCATTAGTACTATAACAAGACTCATGAGTATATGCCATAAAAAGAAATATCTTCAGCTCCAAAATGTGAGTAATCAGATGTATTTTATTAATTATGGTCAGATATCGTACATGTTTAAAACCTGGATACACAGACAGCAACTTCAAAGCTTTCTTCTATAGAGGAATAAAGATTAGAGCCATAAAGACTTCCTCCAATATTTTGATGAAACAGAAACAAGTGGACTTTAGTTGTGGGCATATGAAATTAGACTGTATTAACAAAAGAATTGTGCAGTACGTCAAAAAGCAATGTGTCCTGCCACTGGAAAAGCAGAGTACATAAACACGTGTAATATCATGATGACAACCACACTACTCAAACCTCTAAGAAAATATTAAGACAGAGATTGAGTCTTCTCAAACGGAGTAGAGCAAAGATAGTAAACTAGCACTATGTTGGAGGATCCTAACCTAGACTGAAAATGGGCTGTCAAGAAGATATCCACCTTCAGAGCAAAGTCTTAGGATTTGAAACATGTTTAAAAAAAAAAAATCTAATGACATAAGGAGTAATATGTTGCTCTTTTGCTCCCGTCTTACATTTTATTAAAGAAAATTGAAGATATAAGAAAGATGCAGGGAAAAAAAAAGTCAAATACTAAACAGATATCCATTTAAAAAATCCATTGGTCCTATAAGACAGTTACTGTATTTTCCTCTGTGATACACAGCTTTGTCTTCCAAATAAGATTAATTTTGTATGTTTCACTTCTGACTGCCAATTCAGAATATACTCAAAGAATTCCAGCACATTCATCAGGCTTAAAGTTTATTGCAGCTTGTACTTTCCCCACTGCCCTGTTCCTAATTGCTCATAACCCTGGTCTTATTCAATGTTTTCACTCTCTTTGACTCAAAAAATATTTAAAAATGTGGTAGAAGACAACATGAAAAGCAGATCAGAAGGAATTTTCCTGACAAAGTCATTCTGTCATCCATACAGCCTAGTATGACCACCAAGGGAAGTTCAGGAGTGGAGAAAAATTGCTAGTAAATGTCCCTGTGGTTCACAGATTGAGAATTTAATTCAATGTTTGATTAAACCAGGATTCACAAGCCTTCTTTTGCACAGATCACACTTTAGAGTGAAGTACAAGGTCTTTTATAGCTTTTTCTTATTTGTAGGCTCCATGAGAAAGAGTGGATTGGAAAGGCGGGAGCCTAACAGGCCCAGCTGTATACAGGGAGCAAACACTTCAGCCATGCAGGTTTGCTGCCTTTATGCCAGAAGTGCTCATAGCCAGCCATAAACTCTACCAACTGCAATACAAACCACGCCAGCTGCTCTTTAAATAAGCACTGTCACTAGCTCTTGAAGCACAAGAAGCAGCCCTGGAATTATTCACTAAGCACCCTCATTATTCTAATTCAACCTTCTTAAACTTTTGCCTTTTCCACGCTAAAATGGCATGTAATGGCAAATACTCTGTATCATGCTGCTCAGTTTTACCTTGCATCTCCCTGAGCCGTAGCCCTAATCCACTGCACACACCTGCAAACCCTATCTGCTTTGGGGATTTCAGGCTCAGTTTCATCAGGTGATTCTCAATGGTTAGGATGATGATTGACTTCACAGACAGAGGCAATTTGACCCATTTTATTTTCTTGTGCTTGCTGCCAGGTTGTCTAATAAGCTCCAACAAGTGTAGGCACATTTGATAGTGGTCTTTTCTTATCAAGAAAGCTAGCACACAAAGTTGTTTCTCTTCAACTGATAAATACTGCCTACAGATTAAAAAATTATTCAGTGAAGCCAGTCCTACCCTCCCCTACTCCCTCCCCCTCCCACTCCCCTTCTCCCTCCCTCTCTTTCCCTCCGTCTCTCCCTCTCCCTCCCTCCCTCTCCCTCACTCCCTCTCCCTCTCTCTCTCCCTCTCACTCTCCCTCTCACTCTCTCTCACTCTCTCTCACTCTCTCTTACTCCCTCTCACTCCTGTCCTGTCTTTCTCTTCTGTAGTGGATTCCATCCTGGAGGTCATTGCCTTCTTGTTTTCTTTAAGATGCCCAGTAGAAACATGTGAAACAAAGTTATAGTATTCCAAGGGTAAATTCCTTCTCCTCTAAGAGCATTGCCTGACAAAAGTCTCTAAATAGCAAAAATCAAGCTGTTTGCCCTGGAGGCATCTGAAGGCCAAGCATATCTGTTCTCTAGGGTTCTTGTCTTTTCTCAAACAGATGAAACCAGTCTTGATAGTGGGCACAGGCAGCAAGAACTCTGCTTTTTTTTTCCAGGCTGGAAAGATCCCAAGGGGCATCTGAATCATGGAGAGAGGTTTCCAGCAGATGATTCGAGTTCTGCAGTTTCTCTCTGTGATCCTAAGTGCCAGCAGGACCTTGGCTCACATGCTGGAGGTTAACACACCTTTTCTCCCCTTTCCAGCATATGAAGGATGCTTACAGTTACAGTACTCTGCAAAGACTGTCCTCTCTCATCCCCAATTCCTCAACATGAATGGCAGTTGAGCAAGAAGGAGATACGTGCCCAGATGGATGATGTTCTAACCATAGCCCACAGTCCACATTTGGGTTCTTTATCAAAAAGAGAGCCTCACACAGAAAAGATGGAGTTGTATCCAGATAAATAATCAAGGACCCTAAAAGAAAACCTCTTTTAAAATGGTGCCTTTTTTTTTACCCAACTTGTTTCTTCACAACCTCTGGCATATAAACATGCAGCATCTGGGATGTGAATAATCTTGGACCTAAATTTGAGGTATTTGTAGAGTTCCTTCACTATCAAGGCTGTAAATTCAGAGGGGAAACAGTAACTAACCTTGAAGATAAGTTCATAAATTCTTTTTAGCCTCTATGCTATTCACCACCTTTCATATTTGCTTGTAACCCCATAATCTATCACTAGTTGTCATAGTTTCCAAGGGCGTAGATTTTCAAAGTTAAGGGCATGACAACATTCATCTAACAGAAAGATAGTGTATAACTTAAATCTGTAGTTCTTTCACCAGGAGTTAATGATGCAGTCACTTTGGGCATCACAAGGCACACAAACATTAGAAATATAATGATTTAAAGAAAATAAGTCACGACAAGGCAATTTTAAAAATGTGCTTACAATCACCGATCCAACCCAAAGCAAACAAAAACAATCATTTCACAAAACTGAAGTGTGTGCCACAAGAATGTACTGCTGGCTGGCCTTTTCAAAAGAATTCTATTGTTCCAAGTAGCTGACACTGCCAAAAGATATAATAATTTTATTACATTGGCTTAATGAACAGTAAACTTCTCTGTGTACCATAAAATGGAGGAAAAACTGCAGTATTTTGAAAAGAAGCAAAATCTGCAAGCTGAAACATTTCATCTGCATGCTTTGGCCATAAATTACCCAAATTTTATCAAAGGCCCAACAGATAGCTGTTTGTTTCTACACCTAATTAACTATAGACAGATATAACAGCATAAGTTTTGGAGGTCTGTGCTTAAGGTAATTGCAAAAGGCATGTAAATTTAGACAGCTAGTCAGTGGAAAAAAGGAAGACATGATTAATCAACAGGATTAGATAGAAAATTTTTTTCATTTAATTGTAAGGAGCAACAGTGTTTTAATTGTAGCATTGAGAGAATATGTCTTTCAAATGCTAAATTATTCATCATGTTAGATGCTTGAATGATCTTTTCTTAAATCTTCATGTAGGAGGTAAAAATTCTACAGACAATACTTAAGGGCAGGCATTGAAAGAAAATTTCTATGAAAAATTTAAAGTTTCTCATCTGCCTAGACTGATAAATAGTAAATAAGAAAACCTGAAAAAAGTAAAATAAAAAAAAAAAAAAAAATCAAAAACACCTTAAGGGAGAGGCATCATTTCTGAAGCCTGTTTCTTAAAACAACAAATAGTGAGTCATCATAATAGAGAAAGAATTAGTCATTCTTTGCAATGCTACAGTACATCCTCTGCATGGTTATGCAGAAGATATTCAGAACATGGACTAGACTCTAAATCAGGGCATAAATGACTGATTTTTAACAAAAAATTCAGTATACTGTGGCATCAAGTCATCAACAGAATATAAAGTGGATTCAGGCAGGCAGCTCAGAAATGCAGCTAATTGCAGAGCCCATATCTAATATCTCATGCAGGAAAAGTTACTCTGGATTATACCAAGAAATCTTGCCAGAATGAGGATGACAAGAAAAAGATTAGGCATTCCTTGCAGAAACCAGTCAACTAACTGCTGACGTCATCTATCAGGATTAAACCAGTTATCTGCCTTCCTGATGTTATTTTTATAGGCAAATGAGGCAAGACTGGGCCAAATCATAAAATCTTTTTTATGTGGGAAATAGTCCAGATTAAAATATATAAACAAGAATATTTTATTCTACATCAAATATCATCACACATGAAGTAATGCAAATAGCTTTACTTTGGGAATAAATATTACAGATTTATTCTTGAATAGCTTAATGTGGAACACTTACTAATGAAAGAAGACATTTTTAAAAATCCACTTTTAAAGGCAATTAAGTTAAACTTGAATGAGACATTCTTATTTTTCTCATGCATAAATTCTTAGAAGATATTGTATATTACTTGAATCCTAGTTAACTTTCAATGTAAATTGAAATCATGTATTATTACTTTTTAGCTTAACCTGCTTCCAAAGGATACTGAATAAAACACCCCCACATTTAATGGAAGATAAGTATTTTTATATAGAGAAAACCAGAACAGTTTAGAAGTCCATATATCATAACATTAATGTATTTCTTAATTTCCATATGCGGACAAGACTTTGGTATCCGGAGGCTGACAATGCTATCTACATTAGTTCTATAAATAAGGACATTTATAGTCATTTGTAAAAACAGTATCATAGAAGTATGCCAACAAAACAGAAGATCAAGCAAAAACCAAAGCATATTCAAAAGAAGGAATTAGAGAAGCAATTCACTGTTGTTAGTGAACTAAAACAGGTTTGTCTGGCTGTGGAACACAAGTTACATCTTGCACTGAAGGCATGAGCTCTGTAAAATGCAATTAAAGAATTAGAGAACAGTTGTGGCTCCATAATGGACAAAGGACACCCCAGATGCCCCAGTCTTTTCAGTGGAAGTAAGATGGTTGCCTTGTGGGAATGTTTTGAAAACCTCTGCACTTTTACTGCTTCTGAAAGGCCCAAATTATTTCTTCTCATCACTCTCTGTTAATGTGCCAGTGCTTTCTGTTTGTTTCCATTAGAACTAACACAGTCAACAAACTAGAATGCAGCTGACTCAGTCTGACCAGGAGTGCCTTTTCTAAATTCCATTTACATTTATGACATGCTTAGGTTTATGCTGTGTTCAGTATCTGTTCCAAAATATTTCAGTTGTTAAAGAAGAGCCAAGTTACCCAAAAGAACAGTTTATCTACATAAAGAAGTGATACCTAGAAATCCTGCCAAGTGAGAAAAGGTCAGCTATTTAAGCAAGCAGTGAAGTTAACACTTCCCCCCCCAGGCCTGTTCAGATCTGTTATGTGTGAACTGTAACTCAGAAAAGGGACAAACTAGCATTACCTTTGTCCTGTTTAACCTGAGCATTTCACAGTTGACTTTTTCTGTGGGGTTTTTTTTGTTTGTTTGTTTTTGGGTTTTTTTTTTGTTTGTTTGTTTGTTTGTTTTTCTTGGTTTGTTGTGTGGTTTTTGTTTGTTTATTTGTTGGTGTTGGGTGTTGGGGTTTTTTTGGTAGTGGTTTTTTTTTGGTTGGTTGGTTGGTTGGTTTGGTTTTGTTTGTTTGTTTGTTGTCTTCAATGAGGGCTGTTTTTATGGTGGACGCATTTTATTCTTATTTCCCAAAGTGTTTCATATTCTAACTTAGCTTTTTCTACAAGCAGAATGGTTTGAATCTAAGGGAGGTGAAGGACCCTTTCTTTAAAATATATGTTTACTTGAATTAATTTGTAATCATACATTTTTTATGAATATTGACAGCTAGATCCATTGAAGAACTGATTCAGGATTTAGACAGAATACTTGAAACACCGCTCTTTGGGTTTGGGGTTTCATCTCTAAAACTCCCAAGCACAGGTGCTAATGAAGCCTGGAACTGCTCAGCACCTCTCTAATTCCCACATTCCTAGGTACCTACAGCAGCAACCCTGTGGATGGCCAGAACTGCCCATCATTTTGGTGCCAAACTTAGCTGCTGAACAAAGTAACAAGGATTCAGGAACAAGCTGTTTCATCCCGAGCCCTCTGGGAGATGTACATCACACAGTAGGCACTCTTAAGAGCTCACCTAACCTTTGGCTACCTGTCACATTATAGTATCCTCTTACAGTTTTTCTCTTGTTTCTAATGCTTCTTGTATTTCTTGTTTTGCAGGAGCAAAGCTTACACAGGATGGGTGGGGATTGCCTCTAGCCAGCTTCACAGCTAGCCTGGTGCTGACAACACCTTCTTAGGAGAGAGATAGGAGATAAGGTTTTTGACAGCCTCCGGATGAGGAGGGAAAGTAATTCCTCACTCGTCTTTCCTAGGCGAAGATTCCAACCGCTTGGTTATTTTGCTGAAGGCAAGCCCAGCAACCATGTTCCTCCTCCTCCAGCCCAGTTTTGAGTCCTTTCTCCCCGTCACTTGTCTCTCAACTCCAGGGACAGCTCAAAACTGTGTACCCAAGGGGAACAGTAGAACTAGATGCTTGAATAGCATGCCTTGCCTCCCTGCACGGGCAAGATTTCCAGAGTCTTGCTTTTTGCATACCTTCCTGCTAGTTCTAGGAACTTTCTCAGCAGTAAAGCTGTGATTTTCTCCATGTGGCTCTTCCAAATGCCTTCTTCTCAGTATCCACCATGTGAAGAGACTGTATGTGTTAAGTAAAATCCTAAGTTGTTTTTCCCAGGCCAGCCAAGCTCCACTGCTGAGTGGAGGTCACAATTCCATGTCTCTTCCCTCTCCACCCATTTGCCTGGATGCTACTGAACATTTTTTCAAATCATGACATGCAATTGTAGTTGTGCATCCTTCTCCATTAGAATTGAAGTTGTGTCCACCTCTAGGTCGCTCAGCTAAAATAAGAGGTGCTACAGGAGCTATCCTCAAGGAATTTGTGGTCTTTTGGGGGATCTCATGATTAGGGAAGTCCAAAATATGTTCCTGAGTTCAAAGCCAAAAATGACGTACAGAAAGAATACTTTACAAATTAAACTTCTCCACTGCCTGAATTTAATATAGCATGCAACTAAAAACACCACCTCCAAAAGAGTGATTAGGCCAATTTGCAATATGTGATGGACTTCAGTGGACTCAATACCGGTAAATTCTGGTTCAGTTTTTCTCCTAGACAGCACAAAAATGTTAATCAGACCACACTGTTGGAAAATGGCTAAATTTTTTGTGTGTGTCCATGAAATAGGAAACTTTAATAAGATTTTGAGATATTAGAAATTAGACTAAATTAAAACTCTCATAGTGTTAGTGCCCACTATGGTCAAGGTTATCTTCCAGATTCAGTATCAAATTCAGTACTATATACTGTCTCCTAAAAGAGGATGTCTGATAACTGAAATCAAAGTGATAATAAGGGAGCTATTCATTTGCTGTCTGATTGGGACTCCATATTCTCATCAAATCAGGAGTAAATACAAAAAGTGAATCTGATCACTTCTATTTTAGGGGTTTTTTGATTTGTATTCAACATGCAGATATGGAAAGATGTTGTTTTCTTTTTCTAAAACATGACTCGATTTTGTTGATTGTTGAAAATTAGCTTCATGAATATTTCAGTAAGGAAAAAGCATTTCATCAAGTATTCACTGACTTCACAGAGCTAATACACAATTGACTTAAAATAACTTATGTTTACAGGGCTGCATTATGTAGAAAAGGAGCAGCTTGGTTGGTCCAAAGCTGGGTATTATTCATCCCAGATATCAAAACAAAAGATCTCCAAGCCTTTTGGAGGCACGCAGAATAAAAAATATTTCAAAGGGCATTCCTTACCATGTTATGTATTTTTAAGAGTAATGAGTCTGGGTGAGGTCCAGAACTTCTGGATGGAGTGCTGGAATTGATTTCAGCATTTCAGTGAAGGTACTAGACAAATTCAGATAAAATGCTGCGAATTTTTATAGATTTAACAATATTGAAAACCAAAAATTGCATTAGTATTTCTGATTATGCATAACCTGTAGCAAGATTTCCTTGGGAATTCACAACTTTGTGACTGAGAAACAGAACAAATTTGGCTACCAGCTCTGATAAGTAAGTAGAGTTCCCGTTTGACATACTGGCTGGAAGATTATTTGCAAAAAACTCTGACTATATTTATGTTGATTTGACAAAGAAAAGGTTACAAAAATTCTGTTGGGTGGGTTTGAGTTCATAAATCAAATCTAGAAGGCAGGCAGATTTCAAATACAAAGTGTTCTTGTCATGTACTTCTATTTTGACGACACATTTAATAGAAGTCATCAGTAACATGTTTGCTAGGCTTTTTACAAAAGCAAGCCACCATCACATTTGCTGAAAAATTCATGCTACAGTGGGATTGCTTTGAGCCTTGTTGTAAAAGGTAAGACTCAAAAAAAGTATTTTACCTCTTGTTTCTTAATAACAGATCTAATATTTCCCGTTTATACTCTACACTTTCTGAGTGGCAATAAACAGCACAGCTTCTATGAACATCAGCAATAGTATTTTTAACTGCTATGCTTACCAATTTAACACTTTGGCTTGTTACCTCTTATATTTCATAGAAAGGAGGAAGTCCAAGAAATGTTTTGCTTCTTTACAACACGCCACAGAAGACCAGGGCACACTCCAGAGATCTAGTGAAGAACTAGTGTAGAGGTAGTATTTAGGCTTGAGTTTTTCAAATTATGCTGCTAAAATTAAATGTAAATATACATAATAAGATTTTTATCATCTAAATCCTATTACCCAAAAGTCTGGCCATCTCAGGAAACCAACTGATCTTACAATTTTATGCCATCTTTTGAAAAAGATCTGTCTAGAAAGATAGTCCACTGCTGTAGATAAGTAAATATTTGCCAGTTCTCACCAGAATCTGCATTAGTTTGAGTTCATAGCAGAAAAAAAATCTCCTGTTGAATGTATAACCTGGACTTTCCAGAAAAACGAATTCAGCTTAAAACAAAGAATTATTTTTAGTTCTAGGGCAACATTAAGCTACAGAGAAATGTCAGTTCTTAATTAGAGGTTTACACTGATATCTTTATAATATGTCGCATTTATGTGATACTTATGAAGGCACTCACTAAAATGAAGGCCAACAAACGTTCCATATAGGGTGTCTGCAATGCTAGCTTTGCCCAATAGCATCTGATTTTGCAAGTTTTTTTGTGAAGAGTATATCCTACAGACTACACACACTTCTAAACAATCATGTTAACCCAGTTGATTTTATCTGCTGAACTTTTAAATGCTTTCCATATTGAAGACCAGCAAAAGCCTACTGATTGATCATCACTGGTGTGGTTCCCAATTAATATATTTAAATTCTTGTATTTCTGAGATTATATTGCATCAAATTTTTTCAATTTTCATCTTTGACTAAAGCATAAGAGTGTTTATTTTTTAAATTGAATTTAAGAATGATTCTGGAGAAATATCATTATTCCCAGTGCATATTTGGCAGAATGACAAACAAAACAATTCAGTGGACAAATATACTTCACAACTGGTATTAAATTGTATAACATGAGCTCATCTGGACTCAATAGGAGAGAAAAGTAATTATCTCCCCCTTTCTCACACTACTCCCCCAAATGAAGGAAACTTCATGCAATCAGCAGTGACAATATACAGCAGAGTCTCAGGCATTCACACGTGCTACCTGAGAAGATCAGACCACAGTTATGTGTCAGTGTAAATTTGCAATTAAGGGTAATGTGAAGTTTTTTCATACCAAAAGAATGCAATTAAGCACTGAAATGGTGTTGATTTGAGATACCATTGACTAGTTTGTGTCACAGAACTCCATAATGAAAATCAGTTTCTTTCACAGAAAGCTTTAAATGTTATCAATCAAAACCCAGTTGCCTATGGATGTGGACACCCTTTGAAATAATATGCTATCAGGATAAATAAGGACACTTCCATTTCTCAGCATCAATGGAAAAGTGCTCAAAGCTTTTGGCTGCCTGTTTATGAATTTTAATGAGGCTTGGATTTGTCTCAGAAGGAGGCAGCCTTAGTTTTCAAAGTGATTCAGACAAGTCAGTACAATATTAGAAAACAGTACAAAAGCATGAGTGAAAATATAATAAAGCACTTTGATGAAGCTATGCTGGGGAGGATAAGTCAGCGTATATAAACTCACCCCCGCTGTTTCTTCTCCTAAGCTACAAAATTAACAGCTTTGGATCTCAGTTTCCAATGTCATTTTCACCTTTTGTTGCTAAATATTTTGTGGTATGGAACAAGCAGTAAAAATAGAGGCTGATTGTTGCATTTGAGTCTCAGACAGAGAATGATTTGACACTTGTTAGCCATCACACAATTACAGGGCAGACTTAAGTTAATTTTGGCTTTAGAAAATGTGTGCTTACTTGAATTACTTTAGTAGGGTATTTAAACCCCAAATATGATTTATCTTTAGCAGAAGCTAATCCATTAGTACACCCTTTGAGGTTCCCAGTCTAACCTCTACTCTTCAAGTCCGTCAGACGCATCTAAGTACCACAGCAGCCCTGCAATGCCTTTTTCCCAACTATGGCCATGA
The DNA here is from genome assembly GCA_033439905.1 of Ceryle rudis. NCBI lineage: Eukaryota > Metazoa > Chordata > Aves > Coraciiformes > Cerylidae > Ceryle > Ceryle rudis. Next base: position 44,455 of record JAAGNO010027809.1, read on the forward strand.
ATGGAGGGAAAAGCTGCCCTGATTGGGGAGGATCCTATTCCAGTCTCTTTCCTTGGTGCATTTTTTACATTTCCTATATATCTTAGCTCTTGGCAGGCCTATGCATTGTTTTCTTATCTGCAAAATGGAGAACGCCACTGCCTACTGATGCAAAAAATTCTGGCACAAGGCTCATTTCTTCAACATCCTCGATTTCTTCCACAATCCAGCCTTCAGGGCGTTGTGAAAACCTGAGGTCTGCTGGTGTGGCTCAGGAAGAAACAACAGGTAAAAAAAAAAAAAAAAAAGTCAGTATTTGCCAAACAGAAAAGACCAGCTCCCATATAAGGTTTTCATGGCCTAGTAAGTCAGGTGGTGTGAGAAAGGTCATTAACACTGTACTGTATTCATTAAAATCTGGTTGCTTTAGGTGAATGCTGTGGTGGCTACAGAAGACCAACGCTTAGAGCAAAAAGACAGCTCTTCAGCTGGTAATCCTCTGAGCACTGGATGAGCTACTGAAGACCCAGGATCTTGGAGGAAGAAGAATATCTCTTTGGTTGCTGTAAGGCAACCCAGAACCCCCACAAGTTGGGACAACAATGTGATTTATTCCACTCCCTCAGCTCCATCACTTCATCTGTCAGCACAAGTGGCTCCCCTCCATGCTGCCATGTCCCTGTCTCTCCTTCTGGGCAAACATAGGGTGGGAAGGTCCTTCATTCAGCCTCTTTTCTGCAGTTCTTGCTGGAAACATGGCATTTAGTAGGTGAGCAGAAATGAAATGACATGACAATTTATGTCTTGATGATAGGGAGCAAAGTATGAGTTGTTCTCAGAGAAGACCTTTCTTTGCTCTCTCATCTGAGTTACCTAAGACTTTCTGTACTGTCTTCAGGATCTCTGCTTTCTGAAAGCAGACCCTTAAATGCAACAGTAAATTTAAATCCCAGGCTTCTTGGGAGCCTATGTGAGTTTTCACATATTCAAACAAATCTATCTCAGTTCCTCCTTTGACCTTACTGCCAGGAACTTCTGAAAGCACACACCATTCTGCAGAAGTTAATCAGAATCAGTAAACTTGATGCTGCTGTTCTTATCTTCTCACGTCATTATGGTCAATTCCTTCCACCTCCTTGTTTCATTCTCATCTTTACCTCCTGGATTGTTCTCTTCTCCAACCTTAGTCCACATTTTCATATTCCTTGTTTGTGCCTCTTTCTTATGCAGCCATTGACTACAGTATCTGTTCTTCTAATTTCTTTTACCTTTCACGTTCATTCTGCTCCCTTTTCCTGCAAACTTAATTATACTGAAGCACAATTTTCACATTATTTTTAATTCCTCTGCACTTATGCTTAGTGCCACACCCCAGCTCATCTTTTTCATCTTTGTTGCATTTCCCTCAACTGTCCCATACTTCTGCTTGTGAAAGATAGAGGAGACAGTATTCTTAGCATGGCAAAGACATAAACAGAACAACTGCACATTTGAAAAAATCAGTTCTTTATAACACACTGTAAACTGAGTTAAGTACTGTCAGAAACCCTCCAAAATAGGTTGGAAATAAGTGGGAAAATTTCAGTTTACTCCTAAGCTCAGCACAGCACTGTTTCCTGCTGCATGAGAACATATGATATGTTACATTCATGACATAGTTAATGAGATCAGTTGATAGTATAAAGCACATGTAGGAAGTGGTAAATTCATGAGCGATATAAAATGCTTTCTTCTGGCATTTAAACATGGCCGCACCCAGTGGAAAAGGTTTTCTACCTTGCAATATGTTAACCATTAGCCTAATACCAGAGAAGTTGTTAGCTGACTCTGTTTACTGTCTGGGCAGGTGATAACCACACCTAGCCATGAGGAGAGCTATTAACATTTTCCTAGAAGGGGTATTAAATTGTTTGCAAGTCTGAATCTTTTGCCTAATTAAGGGCTGGGGTATTGTTATGGGCACATAATATATATTTGGATCATTATTAAAAAAGTGTTATGTCCCAGATCCCTTCTACTGTCTCTAAATGGAAAATAGATATATAGGGACTGACCCCAGAATTACAGACTAAGTCATGCAGGTGTGGAACATCATAACGAGCTATCATCCAGGCAATGCCAAGTAAAAGGCACTTTTGGATCTAATGTAGATGTCCTGCATTGGATTTTAATATCCTTTCATTGCTGCTCACTTGCTTCTATAACCATTGACATTTCATGACCTACATTTGGATTCTGTCAGATAAATTATTTTATCTTCTTTTAACTTAGCTGTTCTTAGAACAGTTATAGGGTATATGGCAAATGTGAAGGTCTTTGCAGGCTTTGCAACAGTGAGTCTTTAAACACATAGTAGTGCACCAGTTTTTCACATGGTTCACAACCCTAGCACGTTGCTTCAGGACATCTGAAGAGCAAGCCCGAATTTCTTGAATTTGCAGTGTTCAGACAGTAGATAACAGCCACATCTCTTCCACATTCTTATTCCCATTACTTTTTACACTATCCTGATGCATGGGAGTTACAGTCATGGATCTGGGTCCCCTACAGTCTGGCTTGTGAAGCACCATGAAAGATAAGCACAATCACTGCCCTTGTAACCCAAGTAGAAGGAAATGTTTTCTGACCCTAGCCTCCCAGTGACACTTTTTGTTGCCCAGAAATGTATACTGCAAAGCCTCATTTGCCAAAAACAGTATGTATATTAGGTCAGAACATCCCTTCCCTGAATGGATCAGAATGTGGAAATAACCAGCAAAGCCACGTGAAAAGGCTGCAAGCTGGTCCAGGGGACAATTAAGATAATTTCTGTTTATATGAGAGCCTTTTGCTCAGGATTACCAATCTCCTGACAAAAGGGCTGCTTAAGAATGCAGTAAAGATTACAAAAACAGATAAGAATATACAAAGACTTTTCAAAAGGTTGTAAAGATAGTAGTATTTATTAAAAAACATGTCCTCATGCATCTCAGGGGGCACCCAATTCAAGGAGAACAATCAAAATATTTAACAAGTGTTTGAATTTGGAGCTCAGGTACTCCTTCAGAGATCTGGTGCTATCTTAACGTAAAAGTGACATTTATTGTCCAGAAGATGAATGGCAAATCAGTTCATTGATGTTTTCATGAGATATAATGGCTATTTTGCTAAGAAGGCAACAGAGGGTGTAGAAAGTATGTAATGACATGTCCTTCTATGTCCAAGCCATAAAAAACATTTGTGGTACCTGGGATTAAAGGTTAGGTATTCCTGGGTCCCAATCCTACAATGAGATTTGGAAACTTGTTTCCACTCACCATAGAGTAGGCAGTGACAATAAGCCTTTGCCAGAAAGAAGTGCTTGAATATCAAAACAACTGTCAAGCTCTGACCTCATCAGGTGGGAATGAACTTCAAAACAGGAAAGCATAAAACAGTACAAGCCCTGAAGCCATATTCTGTGTCTTGAGATGGAAGTTATGAACCACAGAAATCCTGTGTCAGCAGATCTGAGATCATGGCAGGCATGCAGGGAATAATGAGATTATCAAAACTGGGATGAGCTAAGCCTATGACGTACAACCTTGCAAATGATCTGCTATTCAACAGATGCCAGCACAGAGCTTTCAACACTGGGGGCAGAAGTTTGAAAGGCTTAATGGGAGCAAGAAGCCCTGCCTTTGCACATGGAACCTGCTCCTGGAGTGTCCGCAAATGGTTGGCCAGGCAAGTACAGTGACAGTTAAATATTCTGCTCCCAGAATTACGACTTCCTGCACAGGCTGTTAGAGACCCTGCTACTGATCTAGGTGCAATGCTCAGGTTTTATGTTTTGAAATGAGCAAGTCTCTGGTAACTGCATGAGATTTGTTGGGTTTTCATACATACAAACACAGCAATTCTAAGCATTGCAGCTCAAGGTGAACATGAATATTTGTTAGAGAGGATGTGAATTCACAGACTACTAGGTACCCATAAATATAGTCTTTTAGTATATTAGAATATAATAACGTGTTTAGACAAGTGATCTATATGTTAACAAAAAAAACCCCAAACCCAGTGATTCATATTTCCCTCAACTGCAAACAAATAATCTTTAAAACATTCTCTTAACATATTGAGGAATGGTACTCTTTTCATCATCCCATTTTACTGATGAGAAAATCAAGACTGCAGCTTCTTGTAAGAAGAATTTGTCATAACTTACATCGGAACTCTGTCTCTGAGAGGAATCCTGTATGAATCTCTTCCCAGCTGTAACTCAAAATAGTTTTACTCTTGTTTTGTGTGTACATGATTCTTTCAGAACCTTGAAATGGAAGCAAGATCATTTGACCTATGGTTCAGATGATCAGCCAGCATAAATAAGCATACCTTCCTCTGTTTAACTAGAACAATAAAAATACAAGCAATTATATGATTGTCCTTTTTTATTTTATGGGAATCTGAATGTATTAAGCTCTTCAGGCCTCTCTTTCCTAGTAATTATCATCAGGATAACTTGTTTAAACGGATAACAACATCAGAATAGTAAATTTACCATTACTGGCATACAAAGTCTCTCTTTACTGCCAGCTGTTTTGGTTTTCTTTGTTTTATCTGTTGCTGAGATTTTTTTTAAGGATTATTTTTTCCTTGGATGCATGTAACTATTCCAGATAAAGTCCTAGGTTGAGGTTTTGTTCTTTGCCTCATAAATTCTGGCCCCACAGATTTTTTTCTCTAGAAAGGTTTATGGTCTGAAATTGGAAATACAAAGGCCATACAAGCATTGCCTTTCTCTCTAGATTAGATATGATCTGTCTATTTAGCTGCCCTACGGACACTTTATTTTGCAGTACATATCTTTGTAGAAGAATAGAGAAATCAGGAAAAATATTTCCCTTTTCAGAAGATTTGTACTCTGTAACTATGAATGCCGAACTCACCATCAAAGGAATCTTTGGTCACCTTTTCCCTGTCATGAGGGCCAAATCAAAAGGGTACAGCATGAAAGAAATGGATAGATTGATATGCTGTAACGGTGATTAGGAATAGACGACACCACTAGGATTTTTGGGCACTTGTCTCCAAAAGAAAAGGGATGGCTGAAAAGTGTTGGATTTTCTTTAGAGACCTTTCTATGGCCTGACTAGTTTAAAATGTCACTGAAGCTAAAACTACCTTGGATATTCACAGGAAAGTCCAGAAAACCCTCCTCTGGCTATTTGAATACAGATGCCTAGGGATCTTGGAATTTATATGGAAACAATAATATGTGGACAATAAAAATAATTTTTCAAGCCTTCAAAGCTTTTTCTAGCTTTCCACGTTTCCAGAATTGTGATTCCAAACTACAGTCACCACTCCTTCTCCATCACTTACGAACTTTAGTATTGGTCTGCTTCACATTCATTATTCCCTATTACAGAAAAAAAGAAAATATACAGTTGTTCCTGCCTGAAACATTCATTTTCCAATAACCAACTCCCTGCCCCATCCTACACTTCAATATTTAAAACTGATGAACACAGTGCAAAATCTTAGATTTTGTGTGATCCCACAGCATTAGAGAATTAGCAAGTTCTGTTCTCGTGTTTTACAGCAGTGTTAATAAAATACGTAATTGCCAGAGCTATTTTTTTCTTCTTTGTAATCAAAGACAATAGAACATTATTTACTCTGTGGTCAGTATGAGCCTGAATAATACAAATTATAATCACAAAAGAGCTTTTAGGTGAGTGGGAAATAATAGCCAGGATTCCTTTTCCCCTTATAAATACAACAACCAAACCCAGGAACACAACAAACACAATACCATTTTAGTGCATTTCTGGGAATGCTTAATTAGAACTATGCAGTGCAAGTCAATATTAAAGCTCCATAGCAAATTTATAACTTTTAAAAATTCACCAGGTTTCAAATCCAAACAAAGACTGCTAAGTGACAGAGAAATAATAGAATTATTGCTATATGCTAGGATACTGGCTTTGACACCATTCTCTGTCTTCAGTTCCACAGAAGTCTCAGTAAAAATAATTTCTCTTGTGCTTCAAAAGGGAAAAACAAAAATAAAAATATCCCCAATCCTGTTCCTTCTGTACAGGTGTTATGTAATTCCTAACTGGAGTGATGGTCAGACAATTAATAGGACCACATCCCATACTCCAAAGGATCAGTGCTTAGACATAATTTCTCATTTCTTTTTTAAATACAGCACTTTTATACAGGATATGAATGGCAAATAACATGATAAAGCACATATAAAGTCAGTTAACAAACAAAATATTTAAGAGCTTCATGAGCATTTCCACCACACAGCTTTGTCAGCAGCAATATACCTTCTACAAACGTCTTTCTTTTTCCTAATCATGGCTCCTCTTTGTTTCATTGCTGAAACAGACTCAAGTTCGGCCAGTTTCATGTGGACACACAGGTCACCCATGGTCCACCTTTTCCTGGTCCTGACTCCTGCCTCCATGCAACTGGCTACACCAGCCATCACTTTTCCACACAACACCATGAGCTTTTCCAGGCACTGCTCTGGAACACGGTAGGAGTTCCCGGGGCAGGGGTAGCAGCCACATCTTTTGTGAAGATGCTAGGTGAAATATTGTCTCATCAGTACTTTCTTCTTCAGAGACAGCTAACTTTTAAGACTTAGTGTTTGATGCTGCAATACCCTCCAAAATGCTCTCTCTGTTGTGTTGGTGCAGTCATTTTTGGTTGGTAGATGTCCCCATCCCTCTGGGAGCTGTCATGCTGACATTACTGTATTAACAAAGAACGTAGAACACGGGTAGCAGCAATCTTCACAGTTCAGGTTTGACTTTTTAAAAATTCCAACTTTTTATTTCCTCTGGTTTTATTAACTTTTTAGCATCAAATAAGCTGGTTTTTAAACCTGATTACAAGACCATTGGCATGCTACATGCTGTATAAAAGTACTCAAAGCATGGTATTTGCATAATTCTTTCACTGTGATTGGATGAGCAAAGACATGACATGCAGTCTACGTTTATAAAATGCCACATAACCAAAAATTTTGTTCAAGAAGTTATGTGGTGGAAACATGAAGCAGTATTAATATAAAACAAAAAGCATGACTTTGGTTAGTACTTAGAAGTGAAATCTATCTCTAGGCAACCTCTTTGACATGCAGCAACCAGGAGAGCAGAACAGCATCTTCTT
>JAAGNO010027809.1:52940-63179 GCA_033439905.1 Ceryle rudis
CTTTGTGCTTTTTTTTTTTTTTTTTTTTGGTGGTTTGGTTTGGTTTTGTATGTTGTTTTAGTGATGGTTTTTGTTTCTTTTTTTTTACATTTCTCCTCCTTTCTTCTTCTTTCCATGTCTGACCATGATTTTTAGACCATCAAGCAAGGCCATTTAGTCTTTAAGCTATTTAAGCAATAGAAGCAATAGAAGGAATAAAGTCCAGCTTGCCATGACCATCTAAACTTTGTACCTATTACAGGCTACACTTACATGTTGCTCTCTCAAGTCTCTTCTAAAAGACAAGAGACAGGTCATTTCATAACTGCTCATCTGGATCTAAGTGTATGCTTAAGGTTCCAGCCAGTCTACACATGCATGTTTATTGAGTGGATCGCTTCTGCCAAACACACTCTTTCTTTGCAGAGGAAACTCAAGTGTTACAGTGACTCATGTCTCTCTCTCTTCCCACCATGCCTCTCTCTTGTTTAGACATTGATTTCAACAAACATTGTTAGAAAACATCTTTGAGACTTCTATTCCTCCAAAGTTGGTAAAAATTTGCCAACAGATTCAAAGTTCTTAAGCAAAAAGTAAGACAGACAGGTAGAGATTGCATAATCATAATTTCCTCAGGAAACCATGTTAAAACCAAATTCCTGAGTCCTTAGATGTAATAATTACAGTAATTACCACATAATATACATTTCCATTAGCACTAAGTCACTGAATACAGATAATCTTTGGAATTTAAAATGGATAACGCCCTTTTTTTGGTCATTTAAAAAAGAATTAAATCTGAGGTAATTAAGAGTCATTAAAGTAAATGATTCATAGAGACCTAGTTTTCAAATCTGAATGCCTAAACTAAGAGGATTTCTACATTTAAGTGTTTGGCCAATATGCTAGATGATACTTATCACACACCCAAGTATTCTGCTGGAAATTTCAAATACCAGATATGGTCTTGGTCTCCTTAATTTGCACAAAAATGTTTGAGTGGTGAACTTATAACCCAACTACATTGGCTTTTCTTACTACACAGATTCTTAGCTTGAGGGTCTCATATTTGTCCATGTAGGAAGGACTACACGGTATGTTTGTGATGAGGCACATAACAAATCAGACAGGGCATATCATAATTTTTATATGGTCAAAAGCAGTGGAGATGTACTGAATAATCACCCGTTCAAAAACTGGTGAACTTCATATGAAGCTAGGAGGTGGCAATGTCAAAGCAAACAGGAGAAGATACTTCTTCATACAACATGTACTAGTTCAGTAGTTGAATTTCTTGCCACAGGAGATTGAAGATGTTGTCAGACAAACTGACAAAGGAACACAAAAACACCAGTGATCTGCAAACACTGTAAGTCAAAAGATTATTCTGGAAAACTATCTCTTTTTTTCTTGGACATATGCTGGTTGCCACCATTTCTTCTGTTTCTTTGTTTTGTGATTTTTTTTTTTTTTTTCAGGTAAGTATCTGTACAGTATCATATATCAAGCATTCCAAACCCCTACACACAGTGGCAAAGTCCCCTCTCTGCTCTCATGCCCTCTGGTTGAGGAACAGGAGATTGCATCCAGGTAATTGTCATTCAATCATGGAAAACATTCACACCGCTGTTGTCCAAATGTAAAATTTTAGCAAGTCAGCAGAGTTTGGGGTAAATAGATTTTTAGGCTCAAAACAATTCTTACATTCTTTCAAGCCAGTCTCTCAGTCTATGAAAGAGAGGCCCCAGTCTTCTTGCTATATTGGGACCTGGTACATAAAATGCTGAGAATAAACCACAGTATATGTCAACATCACTTTTAATTAGCTGCTTGATAAGAAAGGAATATTTTATCTTGTTAATTATTTTCATACTAATTGTTTTTATATAATTTCTGTTGTTCCTCAGAAGTCTTGCCTCATAATGTGGTATGCATATTTCCTTTTAAAAAATTAACACTATTATAATTGCCAAAACCAGTGGTCAGAAGGCATCAAAAGCATTTTTTCATCAGAACATATTTCATTCCTTAAATACAGCTTTACACAGCCCTTTCATACTAATGCTTTATAAATTAATCATTGAGAATGGTTGCCAAGTAGGTTATGTGTTTTCTTGGTGAAGGGGAAATGCAAAAGGCCAGCCTTGTATTTGCTCTGAAACAGAGGCCTCCTGTTTCTATCTTGTTTCCTGTTTAATAGAAAAAGTTATATTTTTAATTTCAAGAAAGTTCCCAAGATGTTCTTATGTACCCTGTATGAGAAACTTCTTAAAATTTAAATGCACTTATATTGTCTTTGTTTTGAAACACACTAGTTAAGAGTGTATTTATAAATATGAAGAATACCCTATGACCATACTTTATTCGCACAAAGTGAATTACATTCAGGCAAATCAAAGTAGCATAATGTAATGTACCTCATGGGAAGAACCAGGGAACACTTTTCAGATAAACTACACCAAAAAGTGCAATTTCAGATTGATGATGAGTGTGCAAATGACCTCAAGCATAAGAAATACTAATACAACAGATTTTGAAAATTTCAAAATGCGTGTAATATTTCAGTGTTTAATCTTGAAACAAAGCTCTTATAATTTCAATTTATTTAGTCTTAAGTGAAATTTCTCTCAAAGAGACTAAATTCCAGTTGAGTTAGAACTAATTCTGTGTTACTGTCCAGACACGAAAATGACTGAAATATCTGCACTGTTTGTAGGTAAAGTGAAGAGGCAACATATGCTTAAAATTACATAGAACTTACTTCATTACAATTTGAATATTACCACATAAGCTTCTAAGGCCACGCTTACATAAAAATACTTAGAATGTACTTGCTTGAATGTCCAAATCTTATGTAAGGTTCACTGATTTACCTAAAAGTTGGACTAAATGATAAGAATGCCTAGGAAAGGTACTTATCTTTTCAAAAAATGTGACTTCATGATCTCATTAGGTCTCTCTATTTTGGTAATTCATATATGCATGAAATTCAGAGCATATGAAATAATTTAAAACTTTATCTAATACTCTCAAGTCTACACCAAACCAAACACAATCAATTTCTTTCATTTCTACCTTTGGAAAGGCAGCTTTTATACATTGTGGAATCAAAATAATATCTAGAGAATATCAGAGTTGTGAGGAGACTGCACAGTGAATTGCAAATTAAAACACAAAGCCTCTCAGCTCACTAAATTCCCTGTTTTCAACAAAGAAACGATACCTGTTTGCTGTCAAAGTTTTAAAGACCAAATAGTGGAACCAGACAGTTCTTCTAATCAGACTGGGATGGTGAGAAACTCTTCTGCCAATGCAGAGAAAACACTTCGTTCAGTTTATTAAACTAATTCAGTCCAATGCATGAAACTACTGATAAACTGAATGGGATATAAAGAAACCCCAAACATCAAACTAACTAACTAACTAACTAAAAATTAAAACAAAACAAAACCAAACAAACAAAAACCAAAGCAAAACAAAAAAAACCACAACAACCAACCAATCGAAAATACCAAAAACCAAACCAACAGTCAAACAAACAAAAAAACCTCCGCCAAAACCTAAAACTTTTTCTGTTATTGTGAAATAAAACCAAAAAATCTGAGATCTATCAGCAGCAGAAAGACTATGATCAGTCCTTTCAGTTCCATTTCCAGAGATAATGCTTTCTTGCTTGTCTAGATACATTCATTTAGTGCGTAAGATATATTTTAAATTTAGAAAATGGATTACATACCCAGTACGTTTATTTTTACTTGTTGATATAAATCAATCTACCTGGAAGAAAAAAATAGGCCTTAGACTACCTTAAGGTATTATGAGATGATCCTTGTCTTTCTGCAAAGGAAGATACTAATTTTCAGAGAAGCCAGGACCACATAGATTTGTTGTCCTGTAGGTGCAACAAAATGGTGTTGAATCTTCCGTGTCTTAGACTGGTCTAAAATAGGGCTGCTATTTGATATGTTTTCTGGTAACTGACTCTTTATAGATGAATCATAACGTGATGCTGGAAACTTGGCAATTACATCAATGACTCTGCACCATGCATTGTACATGACCTGCATACTAAAGGAAAAGAGTACAGGTAGAAAGGAATGCTTTTTGCAGTTGCTGAAACTCACCTTGTCTCATTATACCCATTGTGTGCACAGCCTGACTCACTTAGAAGACAGATGTAAAACCAGCAGCATCCTACAAATCACGTTACTTGCTATTACCTCTTGAGTTCCCATTAAATGCTAAAAAAATGACTAAATATCCTGATATATGCAGCTGAAAAAACTCCAGGAAAAAAATACTCTGAGACAGATTCAGATTTGTAGCAGTGATCAGAAGATATTTAAAATATTCAAGCCAAAGTTTTGATTGTGGGAGAAAAAACAAGTACCTAAGCAAAATTGGCCTGATTTTCAGAGACAGCAGTTTGAGCTGCCATTTAGTTTACCTCTAAGATTACACAAACCGGTCTGTTTGTATAATCTACAGCCTTGAAAGAAAGGTCTCCTGTGATCTCTCATAAAAAAACCTTGGTAGATAAAGGTAACATAAAAGACATTGTCTTCCTTTCCTGAAAGCAGCCAAATAGGTTTCCCAAACACATTTTTATAAGCACTTTGTTCTGAGAGAATGAAACTAACTACAACACTTTTAGTTCTGTTTGGTTTTGGGTTGGTTTTTTTTTTTTCCTTAAAGTGTATTTCTATTTGGCACTTTTTATCCAAGTTGTTCCAAATGCTTTCTGAAGTGATAAGGAACTCTTGATGGAAAAAGGAATAGCAAGTACTACACAGAAAAGACCACAATGTCTGAGTACAGAGAAAAGAAGTCAAATCTGTTCCAAAGTGGAATCTTGTTTTCTTTCTAGCTAAAGAGAAAAATGTCCTGCTTCGACATGCTTTGCCTAAAAAGGTTGCAGTGTTTCTAGGTGTGCAATTATCTTCCCGAAACACACACTATAGAAGTACATATATATATATAAACATGCACACACATCAATATATACACACATCTATGTACAGTATATTAGTGTATGTATATCCACTTCCCATTGAATGAAGTTTATGATTCACTTCTTTCAAAACTTTTATTTTCACTCTTACTTCCACATTGTAGTTTAAGAAACAAAAGTTACAGTCTTTGAACCATAGAGTCTGTTGCAGACTCTGAAACTCAAGAATTTGTTTTCTCTTGCCATCATTAAAATACCTGTCATTTATTAAAGGCAGGGAATTATGACAATGGCTACACAGACACTAGATTTGAGTTTGTTTCCCCAACTTCAAACACTCTCCCCTTGGACCTTTCCTGTAAAGGGGAACTGCAGATTTGAAATGCAAGTGTGAAATGTCTCACTAAGGGAAGACAATGTGTAAGACATGAGATAGGGCCTGTTGGAGAGACATGTTATTTTTTGTCCCCTTCTCTCCTGGCTTTGCATGACTCTGAAGGGCTTGGGTAGTGATAGAGGAGCTACAGTGCAGATAGTGTTCAGGATGCCAAGATTATGGCATGGGTGCCAGAGATTATGGGCTAATTATACAGAATTACACAGAATTATCATAGAGGCTGGAACAGACTTTTGAGATCATCAAGTCCAGCCTAAGACCTGACACCACATCACCTAGCTAGAGCATGTCACTAAGTGCCGCAGCCAATCTTTCCTTAAGCATTGCAAGGGATGGCAACTCCACCACCTCCCCCGGCAGGCCATTCCAGTGTCTAATGACCCTTTCCGTAAGGAAGTGCTTCCTTAATGTGCCTGTAAAATCTCTTCCCACACAATGCTTGGGGCTATGGGTTTACCTCCATCTTGTGATGTGACATGAAGATTAAAGACAGAGGGTTAGTCATCCAGGTAGAAATCGGGTCATCCCACAGCTTGCCACCACCACAATTAAGGTTCCCTTCTCACAGGATGGGCTAACAAACCAGAGCTGTTCCCAGAGATTTGATCTTCATTTTACCAGCTGATAAAACTAAAAGAGAAGTGTTAAGTGACTTGCCTAACAGATACTAAATGTGCTTTAACAGAAAGAATTAATGAATAATTAACTATTGATTGGTAACTTTCCTGCAGCAGCTGGAGAAAAATTCCCTTCAGAATTTAGACAGAGCTCCCCATTGGGCTGAGGGAGATTGATGTCAGTCTCCGGGTCACAATGAGCAGGGCAGGAACTTGATCCCAGGTGGAGCAGTTCTTATTGTAGCTGTCCTTTATAGTAGAAAGTGAAAGAGCACAAGGGAACTGGGTTTTGTCGTGATGCAGAGGGGAAAGGCCTGTGGAGAGTAAAGCCTTGCATCCCTCTGTCCTGATGAGAAAATTCTCATCCATGCAAGAGCTACCACCCAGTGCTTCCTCTCTGCCATCTCTTCTCTCAGAGCTTGAAAGGTAATATATGAAACTGATTTCATGTTAATCCATATTGGAATACAGTCAAATGTTATGATCTTACTTATTTTTAATAAATCCTTATTAAAGGCAGATAGAAAGACTGGATGACAGGTTCAGAACTGCCTTGAGTTCAGGGCATTCTGTATTGGGCCAAAACAACACACAACTAACATGATCTACAGCTGTGAAATACAGGTGAAATTAATACAGCTAGCATCTGCTTATTCGTAGTCATGTCAGAGGAAAATAGTTCTAATGGAATGAATCCTGAGTACTACATAAGATGAATAAGATGTCCCCAGTGACTACTTTCAATCTTTGTTTACAACATAAAAAAAATTCTGAGACTCAATTATTTATCTACCCATTATTTATTCATTCACCTAGTAGTATCTCAGTAAACTAGCATGTGGTTTGGCTTCTCAGTTTTCCCCTAAGGATTCTGACCAAACACTCCTGCACAAAGGAAAGCCAGGGAGTATTTTCATTTGAAAACACAAAGAAAGCAGTCATATCTTTTCAAATCTCTTTCATTACAGCTTTAACTGTTGATGGACATATTCCAGACAGTCTAGTTCAAGCTTGGTTAAAGTCTTGAAATGTTTGGAGACTTCTGAAGCACCCTCATGCTTTATTATGTCCCTAAAAGCAGCTCCCAGAAAACCTCCTTATCTCTGGAATACACCAAGAAGGTATATTTGATTACACATTCCAAATACAGAGAAGAAATGAACACACACAGACACACTCAAACACACACAAAACCCCTGCCACTGTAAACTGAGATAGTTTATTTGAGGATATTGCTATTCTCAGAAAGTGTATCTTGCAATTCCAGCAGACTTGCTCAGTCTTGCTCTGAGTTCCCCTTTCTTGCTTTTTGCCTGAAAGTCACAGCTCTTACCCTAACTATGCAAAACCTGCTGATTTCACTTCACACTATTTCCCTGAAATTCACTCCTCTCTACTGCTAGTTTCTCTGTAGTGTGTGTGGGGGGGAATCAGTCACAACAAACACAGAAATTGTCAGGTTTTGTATCTCATCGTTGTCAAAAAAGCAGGAAGGGTTTGGGGAAGAAAGGATTTGGACTAAGTTTGGTCAGGTTCTGGTAAATAAAAACATTCAGAATGTGGTAAAATTCTTTGAAAAACCTGGGCCAATCTTCACTGCTAAAGTATCTCATATCTCTAGTCTTAACCACACCATCTTGTAAACCATTTATAGCTAGAGTTCAGCATGAATGCATCAAAACTCAGCCACCACAGTGACCACCTGTTAAAGTAAACAAAGAGGGGAAAAACAAACAACCCCCGAGACTTCAAACAAAAAGATCCAGGAAAGAGTGTCTGAAGAAAATGATCTCTCAGTGCAATAAATGTAGTGGAGAGGGCATGAGGGGCAGCAATGTGCCTCCCTTCCTAAAGAAGAGAGATGCTATGTGGCAGTAAAATCTAAATGAACTGAAGTAGAATAGCAAAAAAACTGGTGGAAGAATATTAGCAGTGGGACTGAGTTGTACTCACTTAAGTAATCCATATTTTAAACGTGGTATATTCTGAGGAGTTTCATTAAGACGATGTTATCATGATATCTAGAAGTTCTGAAGTGCTAGAAAGCTGCATCAATCACTGTAGTCTGCAGTAAGTATTAAATATAAATATCAAGATATAAAAATCCTGATTAAAAAAGGTTACAAATTTGGTTTAGAAATGGAAGCCTTTGCAATACTGAAATATAGAGCAAGACAGCATACTCTATAATAAAGCAGTTTAACCATGACTCTGTAGGGTATGGCTAAAATAATAAAAAAAATATTTTTAAGTCATCACCTTTACAAAAGAAAACAATAAATATTGTGGGAAGGCACACAGAGAGGCTTGGTTTTGTTTATAACAGGGCAAATTAATCCATTTATTGTGACTATAGTCACGTCACTTCCTGGTATCCAAGAATTATTTTTAAAGTTCTTTGAGATCGCATGAGGTTGGGTAAGGCACCCAAGTCCAAAATTACTACAGTATTATAGCACTGCACTGAGAATGTAGTCAACCTTGACTACCGTTTCAGTCAAAATGAAGAACTGAGAGCCATTCTTGTGGCAAAAAAAGATTTTGCCTTGGCTTTTTGTCCAGGGATGAAATTTACTTTATGGTGTATTTATCATAACAAAAGGACTATACTTAAGGAACTCAAACAATTTCAGGTTTTGTAACAAAGCAAAACTTCTCTAATGACTGTAATTAACATGCTGTAGTTTAGGAATCCAAAAGACCTAGAGATTTCAATAAACTGAAACACTTCACTGAACTTGCTTTGGTTCAGGCATGTCCTGCATTTACTTTCTCAGTAATCCTCTTCAGACAGGTAATTTACTTAAAACTAGCATAACTGAGCATATTGGTAATATTGTATGTGGTAATGTGCTCCAGTAAAACAGTTGTATACAATCTACATTTTCTCATGTCAAAAAAAAAAAAAAAAAAGACAATGAATGAATTATGGCACTTCAGGACTCTAAGCCTTTATATCATACTCATGCACCTCACAAAATGACATCCACCTTACAGTATGACATCATAGTGATCAAATGTAAGCCATGGCAAAATCAGTTCCTAGAGAGGCAGATACACTTTTGCTATGAACTGACTTACTTCTGTTAAGAACCTTGATCAGTTGTACCAGCATTGATGATGTCAATGACAGACAGCTCAATATGCAAAACACTTTTAAAACTGGAATATCTGGCTTCCAGAAAAACAATAAAGCAAGCTGATAAAAACCTCTGTTGTGCCATTGCCCAGTCTTGCTACAGTTGCTCTTGAGTGGAACTAAACAAACCACCATAAAGCACAAGAATTCTAAATCACAAACCACAAACAGCATCTTAATGTGCCCCATTCAGAATCTGCAATCACACCATTAACATGAGCAGGACTAAGAAAGAAGGAAACAGCTCACTACTGGGGTTCATCTAAGCATAGGACAAACGGGAGGTTGATATGCCTCTGTTGCTGATGTGGCCATTTTAAATAGGAATAACAGCTGCAATAAAAATACTAATGTTTTAGTGTTTTCTGTAAGAGAAGAAAGTAATTTTACAGACTGGAAAACACAGAGGTGGATACACCAATGTGCCAGGAACCGATGGCTGCAAACAGCCCAGTGATGATGCTTCTCTATAGACTGGCTACTTCACAAAGATTGGAGAAAGCTTGATCAAAACTTACTCTTATGTCTCATGGATGCCTTTTAGACCATGGTCACATGCTTACCTGTTGTAAACTATACTTTTATTCTTTACTAGCAGTCCTGGTTAACAGGAAAGGTCCCAGATGACTGGAGGCTTGCCAAAGTAATGCCTATATACAAGAAGGGCCGGAAGGAGGATCTGGGGAACTATAGGCCCGTCAGCCTGAACCTTGGTACCAGGGAAGATTATGGAACAGTTCATCTTGGGTGCACTCACACATCACATAGAAGACACCTGGACTTCAGTGGTTTTACTAGCTTTAGCTAGTAGACTTTGTGTAGTTCACCAGGTTCACATGGTTTATCTGGTTAACAGGGTATGTGTAGATCACAGGAATTACACCATTTACAGGATTTACACTGTTTACAGGATTTGTATTGACCACAGGAATCACATTCTCATTCTCCCTACTCAAGTTTCAACTTGAGGCACAAGTACTTGGACCAGAGCACTAAAACCAGTATTGAACCCAACCCCCTTGATGGTAATTACATCACCCTCACCACTGAGCAGGCACCAGGGAAGTCCCAGACTGGGCCCCACAGCCAACAGGAGCTGTTTTCAGGAGCTGGATTCTGGTACCAGATTCAGGAACACACCGATTGGGATCAAAGG
>JAAGNO010027809.1:73007-86941 GCA_033439905.1 Ceryle rudis
GAAATATTACTTTATTTTTAAATAAAATTTAAAAAGCATTATTTTAAAAATCTCTTTTAAAAAGTGCTGAAGGTACACCCTTTGCCAAAACAGCAGTGTATTTGATTTTGTTATGTGAAAAAGAGATTCAGTTTGTTTGCTACAGCTTCTAATATACTGGGTAATATTGGCCAATTTCGCAAGTATGTATTCATTCTATAGTCTGCTCAGACTCTGTGAGATTAAAAAGGTATGCACATACATGTGTGTATGGCAGGAATCTAAACAAATAACGATTTAAAGTATTTGCAATTCACTTCAAGGTCAAGTTTAAAATTTTTCTGGCTTTAGTGGAATTTCAGTGAAAAACTCTTGAAGAATCAGGTCTAGTATTTCCTCAGAACAATGCAAACTAAGGACTCTCTTAGGAAAACATCACACCTTAATTATTTTGAGATGACATTGCAAGGTTTAGCAGAAACATAAAATCTTGACTTGCAGCCCAGTATTCACAGAAAAGTCACTCAGGGAGAAATATTATGAAAGTAAGTACACAAGAACACACATTGAAAAACTGCAAGTGAAAGCAAAGCAACTACGTAAACTTGCAAGTTACATTCCTATGAAATTGCTACATTAAGGATTAGTATAATAACCCTTTTGTATTAAACCCACATCTAAGAACATATAAATTGCTTTTTATAAAAAAATCAATTAACCTAAAACCTGCACTGGACTTGCACAAAATGACTTCTAGGACTCCATAAATATTTTCCCCCCACTATGGCACGTCTCCTTGCTTTCAGGTGCCAGCCAGAAACAGAAGCACTGGAGCAGCAGAAGGAGGGCTGCAGGGCTGTGCTGCAGTCTTGGAGAGAGGAAGCACTAACAAACCCACCTGAAAACCTGTTTTCATTAAGTTGCTGACACAGCAGACCCCTGACAAGATGAAGATGAGCACATTCTTATTGTTGGTGTATTTTCTGGAGAAGGCCAATTGAAATCTTACAAGCTTTCAAGTGCCCATCCTCCACAACATCTTGCTGTTGTCCTGGGCAGCTGTTAGCATCCACCACCGCCTTCCCAAGAGTCAGATGGAATTGCTGCAGTAGCCTTGGTGTTCTCAGTGCTGTGGGACAGACCCCAGTTATCCACCCCTTGGAAGAAGTGAAGAAAGGCCCCAGTCTTGTGGTCCAGCAGGGAATGGACCAGGCTGGCCAGGTGGACTTATCAGGGGTGTGGCTTCAGCCTTGCCCATAAGCTCCCTGTCCCTCAGACTCCCACTGTAATGTTGGCTGTTTTCAACAAATGCTGCCAAATCTTGCCCAGATCCCACCCTCCCCTTTGTTCAGGCACACTCCATCAGATCTGCACCTCAGGCTGAGGGTGGACCCCTTCCAAACTGGCAAGATCTCAACTCTCTATTTCCCTCCCCCAAAAAGCGCCACATATGTTAGTACACTTAAAAATGCATGAACAAAGTAGGCATATTAACTCCCACTTATAAAAATCAGATTATTGCAAATATGTACAGATTTCCAAACAAAACCACAAAGAGAAAAAGAGGTTTTCATACATGTTATTTTGGCAAATATTTTTCCCAAGGGCATTGGCTAGCAAACAAAACGATTACAAGAAATTACAGTATGTACAATGAATACTTTTTGGTATTCACAGAACAATTCAAGGTGTTAGAGTGTTACACTGCCACATTTGGAAAAAAAAAAAAAAAAAAAAAAGAAAAGAATCATAGATTTTTAAAGTTATTCAGAAAAGAATACAATGTTCACTCTGTGTTACAGAAGCTGTTAAAGAAAAAAGAAGATTTTTAAACCATGTTTTAATAACACTGTGATTACAATTCGGGGAATGTTTATGTAAAAGAACAAAATGAATGTTTCTTATGGACTTAATCCAAATCCCTCTGAAGCTGAAGAATTTTTCCTAATGACTGCAATGGGTTTTGGTTCACGCCTCAAGACCATTTGTCATCATAAGATGTACCTACTCATTTCAGAACAATGTCCCCCGTAGAAGTGCTACACAGTATGTCTAAAGTCAGATAAGCCTTGCACCAAGTGAAAGAACCACACAGCCAGTTAATACAATAATCTTCTGGAGAGCAGAAGATGCCTTTTTGTAATGTTTTTATCTAACATCAGGCTGCTAAGCTTGTTTGCAGTATAAATTCCATTGTACTTCATGAGTTTTCCCTCACAATACCTGTATGAAGCATCAGCAATTTTGTTTTTTACAAGAGAAACAACAACAGAAACCTAAATAACTTCCATGGGGTCCCACATGGTACCAATGACAGAGGTGGGCACTCAGACCACAATTAAAAAACAAACAGTTAGGAAAAATACTCAGCCTAACTAGGAGCATACCTTTGAGGCTATTTAGAGCAATTTAGAAGACTACCACTTTCAGCAGTTCAGCACTAGCTTTCAGCATGAGGTTCCTGCCCAGTAAGGGATCCCAATTCACTGACCTCCTCCAGCATTCAGCCAGTGTCTTAGGACATCCAACACAGAGTCAGCTGCAATAACCAGCTTGAGGTTGAGGTGAGTAAGGAGAACTCACAGAATTCTTTGCTGTGTCTTTTGCTGCAAGTCCCAGAGATAGGACAAGGCCTGAACTTAGACCATTCTGCCTGTTTCGGAGGCAAATTCTACACTGGTTCCAGTGGGTTAACTATTTTTAATGTAGGGTAGCTGATAGTTAGACTGTTAATAGTTGAACTGCTTACATCAGGTACCTGGAAATCAGAATGGATAAAGAAATTACAAAAATATTCACTAACTATAAGCAAAGACATTGCAATATGTTGATGAAAAGCCAGCCCTTAACGTTTTATAGGATGTAAAAGCAGAGGCCACAGCTGAGTCAGCATCAAACTTGCACTGAAAACCAAAGACTTTGCTTCCATACACCCTTTTGTTTGGGAATGTTAAGGTTTGCAAGTTACTGAGCAATAAAATACTCACACTTTTACTACCGCATACTTTTCAACACGTCAAGGCTCAGCTAATTCGTAAACGTATCTATTTAAAAATATATAAACTGTGTCTTTTGGTGAGTCTTTAAAGAACAGTATTTCAAATAGAGAAAATGCATTAGTGAATACTGTGCTTGTCCTCTGAGAAATACCTAATAGCGGGCAAGAGAGAGGAATATATTAAAGGAACACAGAACAGAGGAAGCAAAGGTAGTATGAAATACCTTTGCTTCATAAAGAAAGAAATTATTCCCAGTTCTCTCAGTGTTAACAGTGTATAATTTGAAATGCTTCCTGAGTAACATGTACTGAACTGCTCACCTCACTGAGCTGGGGTAGAGGAAGAGACACACATTTGTTGTGGAAGCAAGACAGTGGGAAAAACTGGAACATATCTCATACTCTCCATGGTAGGCAAAACACATGGCTAGTAGCTCTTATACAAGATATTTCTCGCAACGTCTCAAGTTACATCTCAGATATACATTTAATTTAAACCCGATATGAAAGTAATTAAATGGTAAACCACATCAAATTATGAAAAAAATTTAATCATAGTATTAAACAACTGAGCAAGACAATATCTTTACAAAAGCTGTAAAACCTCAGACTATGCTCAGGAACAATCAGCCTCAGCAGAAATCATATTACATCTAAATTAAATTAATGCTACATATTTGAAATGTTTATGTTTTAGAATGACTTAGATACAGTCCCTATGTGGTCAATTACTTCTTTCATTTGCCACCTATTTTCCTACCTTCTATCTCATCTGTTAATTACAATGTCTTTTGTGGTTCTGAAAGGAATTCCTTTCATTTGTTAATGGTCATGTATATCAAACAGTTCCCTCTAAAGCAGACTAAGAATTAGAGTTGGATTTCTTCATATGATTGTTAAAACTGAAGTAAAACAAAATTACAACAGCTCCAAACATCTCCAGTGACTACTTCAGTAGTTTGAAAAGAAATTTGCAACAAGTCTTATGGAGGGTGGCTCCTACAAAAAACATCTTCGCTGACAAGTATAAAACATATGGCAACAAAAGCACTTTCTGTAAATCTTCATTATGATTATGTATTACTTATTGTAAGGAAACAAACATTCAATTAAATTAACATGGTAGTTTTAATCTACTTTCCCCCCCCTCATTCCACCAGTTACAGAGTTAACAAAAGAACCTACTGAACAGATGGGTTATTTCCAGTTTTAGACACAGGTCTTAAAAAGGACAGTTAAACCATCAGGTACACTGTAATTGAGATAAAGGAAAGTTCCTCTTTCAGATCAATAGAAATGAGAAGTAGCTACATTAGATTCTATGTTCCCTCAGTATCGTATTATTTTGAATTTCGACTCTCCTGGAGATTTACAACCCTGTGAACCCCATACTATTTCCAGCTCCTGCCATAACCTCAGTTATATTACTTCCCCCTGCTTGTGCAATCTTTCAGTACTCAGCTAAGATTTAGAGCCGTGTTTTTTGCACTTAAAGCAACTGGATGGAGGCTGGGTCAGGGAGCGCACCAAGACCCTCAGTGCATGTGTTGGAGAGAGTGAGAGCATAATTATGATAGTGACAATACCTTCTGCAAGTCCTACACAGGGGCAGTCCCCAATGTATGCTGCTAGGGGATTCCTTGTGCCAGGCTAGCCTTGAATTAAACAGACCTGAGTACTGTGACTGACTTCAAGCAGTGACAGTAAAGAAGTTGTCCTTAGGAGAAACTGGGTTTGGATTCAGAGCTGCAAAAGACTTCACACAGACCTGGACCATCTGCACATCACAGAGAGGGCAAGAGTAAAAGCACCCCCTAAAGAACAGCCATTATCTGGATATGCATTGTCCCTCACTGTTTTGTGCCTGTATGTGTGTGTGTACATACACGTGAATGTGTGCACACACATTTCATTTGACCCTGAACACAGAGCTGTTCTCTTAAATTCCAGGATATTTTTTTCTTCCAAAACCAGGCATGTGTTCACACATGCACATGCAGGGATTGACTTCTACTTGAGGTCACAAAGTAAGCCAGGGGGCCCCTGTCTTCTGCAGCGGTAACCCAGTGTTAGGAGTCCCCACCATGTATCTATTAAGGAGGAGCAGTGCCTGTGGAGTCTAGACATTATAACACTTCAGGATCAAACATAGGGCAAGACAGGAATATTAGATGAAAATGGTTTTACAGCAGTTTTCTGGAAAAGTGCATTGGGTCTGACTGAGCTGGAGTTAATTTTCCCCACAACAGCTCTCACAGTGTTGTGGTTTGCATTGAGAGATAGAAAGATGCTGATAACACACCTGTGTTATGGCTACCTCTGAGCAGGCCCTTCACAGCACCAAGGCTAATAAATCTTTGTTTTCTTGGCCTTGCTTTGCTTTTCTATTATATTACATTTATCATGATCCACAAGGTTTTTATTTGTTCATCTTATTTTCTCCCCCTTGTCCTGCTGAGAAGGGTTGGGGGTGTGATAGAATGGCTTGGTGGGTGCCTGGTGCGCAGACAAGGTCAACCCTCCACAAAAAGAAATCACATTGAACCAACTCTCTTACATTTTATCACATAGTTGTAGTACATTTTGGACTAGAGAAAGATCTGCCTGACCAGCATATCATAGATTTGGTTTATCTTCCAGCTGAGCATGTTTGGTATTGCTTGATACTCCCTAGATTGCTCAGACCTCAAATTGCTGATGGAAGGAACCTACAACTTGTCATATCTGCAAGCTGGGTAAAACTGAAAGATTACACAAGGTCACTTTTGAAAAAATGAGAACAAAACTCAGTTTTCTAATAAGACGGAACTAAACTTCGTTCTATGAGTGATGTTGTTGTTCGTGCTCTATGCTCCTCCTCTTCTAATACCCCTTTCCCAGTGTCTGAGAAAATCCCCCAAACTTGATTCCTGCTATTCCACTAACATTTTGTAGGTTTATTTATAGAACAGAAAAATACATTGTTCCTTACAATATGAATTTAGTCCCTTTCTTCAAATAGAGGATGGTTTTGCTAGTGTATTTTTCCTTCATATTTTTGAGTAACTGAAATGCTGGTTTTGAAAACAGCTTGCAGTAGATTTTGCCTGTCTAGAAACAGAGAGCTACTGTCTACAGAGGGTCAAATTTCAAAATATTTTTTAAGGTTTAAAAAAATTGAAGTGTCACTTTGTTTGAAGATACAACTGTGGTTGTAGCTGAGTGTTTCATCCTTACATTTGTTTTGGCAAACCCCTCGTCATCTGGCAAATTTTGAGAGTGCTCCAACTCAACAGGTGTCCTTGAGCTCTCTCCCAAAAAGCATCAGATCTCTTCCCTTCATTCCCACAAGGCTGAAGTAAGATTTCTCTGAACACAGAAGCAAGTGACATCTAATGAACTCCTCAGGTAATAAGTGAGAAACAAATTCAAAGTCACGTCTCTAATAAAAGTTTGAGGTACTATTACTGTGAAGTAATTTCACTTTGACTTATTATGATGTTCACAGCCATGCAGATACAGGAAGGAAAGGATTCATATCTCCATAGAAAGCATGTCCTTCTGGATCAGCCTTTAGGGAAATCATCAGATGAAACTGAGAGTAGTGACATTTAGATTAAAGTGAAAGAATGAAGTTGCCTAGAAAAAGGCCTATTTGTGCTTACCAGTTTACACTGTGAGTAAATCCTCTGTTCCTACACACCTGTTTATACCACGCTGTTTATAGTTTTGTCTTTATAGTACCAATGGATAAACCAGAAGCAAACACCCTGCAGAAGCCCGTATCTTGGACAATATCAGAATGGGGTTCAGACTGGTGTTCTTCCCAGGCTGCACTAGCATGGAGGAGGAAGTGTGCAAGTCTACAGTCACTTAGTATCCCCGCTGAGATACAAACCATCCCTGATGTTCCCTTTCTTGTCCTGTGATTGCAAATCCATTCCTCATCTACCCTATACACTTTTGCAAACAGGGACCTACTCTTGTTTTTAGGCACAGGCAGATGCCCAGTTAACCAACGCTTTGTTGGATCCCGTAAACCTTTGGTTCTTTATGCTCTGGTAGACATGAAACCTAAGAAAGTCCTGTCATGGGTCAAGATGTTGCCTTGGCACTTGTGACTGTGTTACACCCAAAGCCCTCCTGCCTCATATTTCAGCTTCTTCCTCTTCACCTCTTCCTCACCCAGAATTCTGAATATAGACAGTGCAGACCTTCAGGCTTGCTGATGATGGGCTGATCTCCAGCCCTGCCAGGGGGTAAATCGGCCCAGGGCTGATTTACCATGCCCAGAGGCAAGTCCCAGGAGCATTTTCATGCTCTGCAGGCATAAACTGCACATAAGAGAAGGGAGTGATGCCACTGGGGATCCTTCCACATCTTTCTCCAACATCCTTTTCTTCACAACAGTCTGAGCCAAGGTTAGACACCTGCACCATCTCAGAGAGCTGAGTGGGCTTGAGTGAGGACAGCTAAAACAGTTGGTATGTGCAGTGAGGGAGGACATGCACTAGATCCAGTATCACATACCACTTCAGATGGGGAAGAGGCAGCCTCCTGCCTCATCAGTGGGCTGCTGTGGACACTACCAATGTTCTATCCACTTTTCCCAAGGTCAGTCTGTGTCTTCTTCAGAAGATCATATTGGCTAAAGCAGAGTATGGAGCTAGCAAGTGGCAAGAGAAAACTTCTGAAGCATCCCACAGTCTTTTCAAAAACACCTTGCCCTCTCCTAGACATTCAGACATATATTGTTTCCTAGAAAAGTTGTTCTGTCACTTGGACAAACCTCAGCTTTGCTAGTCCTGGCATGAAGTAACTTTGCAAGTCCTAGTGAACAGCATTGTGCTGGCTTTGCTGGGTCCCATCTCCAACTTTCCCTCCCCTACCTTACCATGTACCATTACCATTTACCACCGCTTCCCTTCCCTGCTTCTCCTTGACCTTTCTTCCAAGTCTTGAAGAGGAAAGGCAAATTGTAACTCTGGCTGGGTCTTTGCAGCAGATATCATGGTGGGGGAGTAGCCAGGGGAGTTGCAGAGGAGAAAGTTACTGGCAATCTGTATGACTTACAGTAGCCACTAACATGTTGCTTGTGGTACCACTTGTGCATTAGTGCTCACCTGAGACACAGATGAGGTGTTTGTATGTCATCATGACTCTGTGGCAGCTAAGGGAAGTGCGTCTACATCAACAGAGGGGAAAAAAATCCCTCTGTGGTACTGTGTGTATCATCAAGGCTGGCCTAGAGATCACTATACTGCTCCTCTACCATCACTTGGAGAGCACATCCACATCTTCATGGGGATGGGACAGTTTAGTGTAGGAGTCTGTCCTATTTTTTTTAGTGATTTATAGACTTGAATTTATAAGGCTTGAACAAGGGAATTAAGAGTTTTCCAGACTGAATCCAAAACACCCGAAGCTGTAAAGCTCTTTGACTGTGAGAAGTGGGCTGAACTTCAGACAGTGCTGTATAGAAGCTTTCATTGACTGCCACTAGTTTACTGTATCTCTTCTCTTACTGATGTGTCTGTGGTGTAACTGGATTACTTACTTTCTATTTTCCAGGGAGTAAAAAGAAGAGCAAAAGAAGCCAATATAGTTGATTAATGAAGATAGTTAATCTGAGAACGTGAAACCTAGAGGAAACAAAGAACTTAAAGTAAATAAACTTCACAGTTTTTTTATTTATTTATCCTTTATTTAGTAATAGCACCCATAGCTGCATTATATTAACACAAGTAATAAAGCTTTCATATTTTGTTCCTACCAGTGCATTTCCAAATCTGGTTGAAATGCTGGAAATAAGTAATGGTGCCATACCATGAACACAGGGTGTAGATCACAATGATACATGACTTACAGGTGAACCCCAATGTAATAAAAGGAAATAGTTGCAGTTTAGGTGTGAAACATGTAACCTAAGGAACTGTAGCCATTTCTATTTCCACAAAGTACCATAATAAAACAGTGGCTGTAGGAACCATAAAAATAACATTCCTAATCATACTTTTTGCATCACTTTATTGAATACTCCATGTTGGATGTACAACTTACAGCAATAGTGTGTGCTGGCTACAATGCTACAATGAAAATGTGTATTGCTTGTATTACAGAAATGGTCATGAAATGTATGGACCTGTCTGCATGGTTAACAAAATGGAACAGCAATACAATAAAACTGTACCACATGTGAATATTGTAAATGGTTAAGTTATAAAGTCATTCATTCAAAAATCCAAATATTTCAACAACAACAAAAAGTATATAAAATGTAGTAAAACATAAATTACATTTAAAGGTCTGTACATGATTCATCCTGCAAATAGAAGCACAAAACCATTACTTTGTACAGTATTGCTTATTTTGGTCTTCTAAAGTTTATTTTCACTAAAGAGGCAGGAAAAAACATGGTATCACATGCAATCCAGCAGTAATTGTGGTAAATCAAGTAAGTCTATAACCCCACACAAAACCCAACACTTTCACAATATAGGAACATACATGTGGAGCTGTTTCCTATACTTGATAACCAGTATGCAATTAAAGTTGGACTGATAAGTTAGTGCACACCTACAATATCCCCTACAATATCCCCATTTTTGGTTAACAGTGTATTAAGGCTGCTTGCTGCTGAAAATACACAGCACAGAAGGAATATTTTCATCCATAAATGCAGTCAGATGATGTCATTTGGAAGCTTCTGTCATGGTCATTCATCGGGAATGATGAAAGCAAGCCATCCTTTCTCCTCTCATGTTATTCCACAGGATGTTGTGGATGCTAAAAGATTATGTGGGTTAAATTCATGGTAGAAAATTCCATCAAGGGCTATTAAACAGAAAAAAAAAACAAAACAAAAAAAATCCACTTCTTGCTTGGGAAGTCCCTAAGCCACCAATTGCTGGAGGCTGGGGAAATACCCTTGGGAAATTCTACAAGAGAAATTGCCCTTGCAGTCTTCCCTGGGCAGTCATTGATAGCCTTTCAAGACTGGCTGGACAGACCCATGTTCTGACTCAGCATAGTCAATTTTATGTTCAGTATTCCTGCTTTTCTGATTATCGTAATACAAACACAGATCAATATTCTCAACTTGTTATTTTTTTCAGACTCAAAAAGCTAACAACAATCTCGTGTCCATTGTATCAAAGAGATAAATACTATAAACCAAGCTGTCCATCACATCCAGGGCACTTCTTTATGGTCAGAGCAATTTTGCAATTATAGCTGGATTCATTTTTGTGTTACTGGTTTAAGCATAATTCACTAACATTACACTCACATATCATGATATACATGATGTGCAATGCTACTCTGTAATATGTTGCACAGCAACAGTACATAACTGAAAAGCAGCTTCCCTCAAGAACTGTAGGACAGTAAAAAAGATTAAACCCAGCAATTCTATACCATCATAATTGGAAAAACTGATGGTGGCAATGGTCAATAAAACTGGTATATCATTGCTGCTGCACTTTACATGGGTGTAGGTTTTTAAATTTCCTTTCTTTTAGTCAGATCAAAATCACTGCTATTAAGCCTAAGGATCTACAGTCTCCATGCATCGAAGTAATGTGAAATTCTTAGTAATGAGGCCAAATTCCTTAGGCTTCTGACTGAATTTCTGCTTCGTCCATCTGAAGTGTATCATTATCGCCCAGCAATTCTGTTTCAGGCACAGAGCCTTCCTCTTCCTCTTCCTCCCGGACAGGATTCTGAGTGATGTCTTCTGTTCCATTGTGTGTGTCATCTGTGCCCTCTGAGAGCAGAGCAGCCCTGTCAGCCACCGACGCATTGGAAGGTGCCGTTGTTACATAGCCTGTGCTGGTAGATCCGCTCCCACTGTGGTGGGAGCCTGGTTTGGGAATGATCTGGGGAGGAATTTGCTGAGGAGCCATTTGCATTGGGATTTGGACTGGATAAAAATTTGGCAAGTAAGCACCATAGGCAGGCATTGGCTGGTAACCATTGACTGGAATGTAGAGCTGAGGAGGTGGGACCATCGGTCTCATCTGCCCTTTCATTTGTATGAATTGTGGTTGAGGGAAAGTTGGTGTTTTCTGCTTTGGTCCAATGTACCTAGCATTGCTGACATTGCTAACAGGGCTTGTGCTGAGAGAACTTGTTTGTGTGGTGTTGCTTGCCCCAGAGGTTTGTGCTGAGCTGTTGTAATTAGAAAGGTTTCCCCATGTTCTTAGCCTGTTGTGTATATCTTTAAATCTTGGTCTTCTGTTGGGAAATTCATTCCAACATTCCAACATCAAAGTGTATATCCATGTGGGGCAGTCATCAGGGCATGGCAAAACCTGTCGGTTCCTGATCATCTCGATGACATCCTGGTTAGAATAACCACAGTAAGGCTGCAGGCCATAGCTGAAAACTTCCCATAACACAACTCCATATGACCATATATCTGAATCAATAGAAAACTTGCCATACATAATAGCCTCAGGGGACATCCACCGGATAGGAAGAAGAGAATTTCCCATCAGCTTGTAGTAATCAGCAGCATAAACTTCCCTGAAAAGGCCTAAATCAGATATTTTCACATTCAATTTATCAAACACCAGTATATTTCTAGTGGCCAAGTCCTTGTGGACAACATGGTGGCTTGAAAGATACTCCATTCCTGCAGCTATCTGAGTTACTATATGGAAGAAGTCTGATGGTTCCAGAGTGGATTTTACTGTCTTGTCATCATCAGTGCTGCCTACATCCGAGTGGGGAGATCTCATCACCAGGAACTCATGGAGGTCACTGTGGGAACAATAACTAAATATCATGCTTATGGGTTGCTCCTTCGTCACTATTCCCAGCAAACAAACAATGTTTGGGTGCTGTAATCGTGATCTCATCATTGCCTCATGTTTGAATTCTTCCCGAAGAGCCAGTTCTGCTTTGTCTTTAAGTGTCTTGATAGCAACAGCTTGTGTCTGTTCACCTGGTGCTGTACCAAAAAGATGGCCCTTGTAGACTTTGCCAAATCTCTCCTCTCCTAGTTCCTCCATAAACCGCACAGTGGACAGATTGATTTCCTTAAGTTTAGCCTGAAATGAAGTAAAGAAAGACAGGAAAAAATAAAAGAAATTCACACTGTTTTCTACAGAAAATGTTTCAGTGGTTGGATCCTCCAACTGGGAGGTAAATTGGGCCAAAATGACTTTTCAGCTTTTCATACATTTACATCAGTATATTGGTATCACTGTTAACCTTGAAATGAGTTATACTACTATTAGAAGTGTAAATTGAATTATGCTGCAAGATGGTGAGTATAATTACTTTTACAAAGGAGGGACAATATTTCTGGCAAGCTAAATGAATAATTGGTTTAGAGTAAATCCGGCAAATGATGACATCCATTATCTGCAGTTCTACTTGCCCTACAGATCATCCCAGTGGTGCTCACTGGAGCTCTGTCAGAAAAGCTGTGGGCACTGGCTGGGGAGGTGGCAAACTCAAGGTGAACTGAAATATCCGTTCTTGCAGAAGGAGGAACAAAACTCCACTCTTTCAATACTGCAGTAGCAAATATGCCCTTTCTCCTCCACTGAACCTGTAAGAATGGTACTTGTCTGTGGAAAGCAGTACACAGTGTCCCTGATGAGGAACTTTGTGCTAGCTCTGATGGAAGAGGAGGGTGGAAGAGGAGCAGACAGAAGAAGGAATTTCTCTTTGGTACATGAAGGAAAAGGTGGGGAAGAGTGAGAAACCTGCAGAGCCTCCCTCCTGCAGCTGGCAGGGAAAGTGAGGGCGTTTGTGACAATGATCTAATGGGTGCCTTCTTACCAGCATGGGCTGGAGGATCGCCCAGCCAAGCCAGATGCAGCTGGCAAAGTTTCACACCCAGGCCACTGCAGCAGGAGGAGGCAGGGCATGCTGGAAAGAGGCTTTAAGAGATAATTTGGGAGCAAGGTACAATTTTAGCAGTCAACAGACTGTGGACTGGACTGGGCAGTTTCCAGCACAGCCCAGGCTAAGCCATTAGATCTGTCCCGTATCACACAAAATCAATGCAATTTGTTACAATTGGTAATATCCTGCAAATATTCTACACATTCCTGAACAGATGTTACCAACTGTTACAAATGACCATTGTTTTTTAGAGACTGAATCTTGTAAATGCTGTGATTAAAAGTTCAACATTAGCTCTGAACAGGGTTTTAGCACAAAGATCAGTTAGTTGACCCAGGAAATTGTATGCAAGAACTGTAGATCTGTAGACAGAGGTTCAAAGACATTTTCATTTCAACATCCTCTGTAAAACATGTTTCACTCTGGCGCAGCTCCCCACATGGTGATAGTTTAGAATATCATCAGACTGAACCAACAGATTAGACAAGAAACCCCACCATGCATTTTGCTTTAAACAAGCAAACTGGCCACATCATTACCAGAGTGAAAATGACCTTCAGGCTGAAGACTGGATGAAAAATAACATTTCCAGTCACTGAGACAACAGGTATAATGGGGATTGACAAGTGAGGACAAATGCCATAAAATACTTTTTCCTGAAAGCTGTTGCCTGAGACCAGGATTTCTGAATTCATCTAGGGAGTGCAAGACCTGGTTTTCACTGAAGTAGATGGCCAGCACAGTATGAAGATTAGGTCCAGCACAGCTCAATTCAAGCAACCTGAGACATTGAACATCGTGACATGTTGGAAATACACAACCTAAGCAAATTCTGAAAAAAAAATACCTGTTTGTGTTGATTAATAAGTGGCATTTCCATGTCCTGGCTAGGAGATGCCATCAGCTGGCGACGCTGTGGTGTGGCAGCAGATGCCTTCTGCTTGTTTCTACACATACAGACCAGGAAGAAAAGACAGGCAATAACCAGAGGGATGGCTATACTTGGAACGAGGATGTAGAGGATTCCCATTTTACTGTTGTCACGTGGACCTATTAGGCACAGAAATGTTTGTTGTTTATAGTAAGTGTTTTAAAGGTATTCAATAGTAAAGGATAAAAA
>JAAGNO010027810.1:0-23359 GCA_033439905.1 Ceryle rudis
AGAGCTACTCCACTGCCTTGCCTTGCTGGTCTATCTTTCCTAAAACCTACATACCCATCCATGACAACATTCCAGTCGTGGGAGCCATCCCACCATGGCTGCAATGAGATCACAGCCCTGCGACCGAGCACAGATCTCCAGTTCCTCCTGCTCATTCCCTGTGCCACGTGCATCAGTGTATCAGCATTTCAGAGAGGGGGTTGAGTGTATAGTTTTCACCCTTGGGGGTTGGAAGACCACCTGGTTCTCCAAAATGTCAGCACACTGCCCCACGTGTGCTGGGATACGACACCCATGACCGTCTCTAAGTACTCTGGATACATTCCCCTCCTCCTTCTTATCTATTTTGAAGTCCTGTCAATCAGCCCTGCAATCTCTTGGGCAAAGACACTCTTCCCCTTTGAGAAAGGTGTTTCCCATGAGTTGTCAGCAAACCTGGTGCTGTATAGGTCTTCCCGTTGTTAAAAAAGCCAAAATTGTTACGGTGACACCAGCTACGCGGCCATGTATTAATAGCCTGAATTTGCCTGTTGACTCTGATGTTGCTGCCTGCCACTGGAAGGAGAGAGGAAAAGATAATTTGTGCTCCAGAATCCCTCACCAGTCATCCCAAGGCTCTAAAGTCTCCTTTGATCATTCTTATATTACTGTTCTCAGCATGCTCACCACCTATGTGGTGATTATGAACAGCAATGGCTCATAATCTGAGGATCATACCAAGCTGGGAAGCTTCCTAGTGACATTCTTAACCCAGGCTCCAGGGATACAGCAGACTTCCCTCTGAGAAGGGTCTGCCTGGCATATTGGACCCTCTTTTCCTCTCAGAAGGGAGTAACCTAAAACTATAACCTTTCTTTTTTTTTCTTGTGGGTGTGGTTGTGATACGTTTCCTTAAAGCAAAAAACCACTCCAAACCAAAACAAGTGAGAAGCTCAAGCACTTACTTGAAAGTGCCAGGGGCTTGTGTTATGAGGAAAAAAAATTCCTAAAACTTCCAGTCCCATCTTGGTAAGGTCTCAATAACCAGATGTATTTTTATGTCACCATAGGACGTTCATCCTGGTGGTGTTTGTGTCAGAACTACAAAGGGAAAGGCGCAATACTTTGTGAGTCCGTGCCCTGTTTTGCCTGTCTGGGTCTTGGTCTGTATTTCTCTAGTTCTGTTTGTCTCCCCTGTCTTGTCCCTGCCATGTATCCTCTGCCAGGAGATGCTGCGAATGCTTGGTGCTGAGAGCTGTTATGGTGGGTACCAAAAGGAGACTGATGACTCATCACTGACAGCAAGATTAATGGATGTGCTGTCTGAGCCCCTTTCTGGAAACATTCCTTCCTGCTTTCTTGCATCCTTTGCCAATTTTGCTAAAATCAGTAATAGCCAAGGGGCTTGAATAACCTTTCTAGAGGAACTCCCTCAGTTCACATGTATACCTGGTCTTGGTATGGGCAGGTATGTATTTCTACTGATAAGTTCAGACCTGCTTTAAGCCATAGGTGTCTTGGGCCTGATTAAGCAAGCCAGGCCACTTAAGCATTTTATTATAAACACTCTATTTGTGCGCCTGCATCCAGCCTTGCCTGGGGAACAAGCTGTTGGAAGATCTGAGATCCCAAGTGGCACCGAGCGAGCTGTGATGATGCCAACAGAGAGGCTGTGAAGAAGTATGCCAGGGAGGGTATAGAGAATTTGTAACTCGTATCCTACACCAAAGAGAATAAAGATCTCTATTAGTTATCCATCGACTGGTACAGGAATGCAATTGGGCACCAAAAAAGGCAAAATGCTGGTCTTGTAAATAGAGGCATGTCTTTGAGAAATCCCTGTCTTGCTCAAACTTTGATCTCATTGATTGGATGTTAGCATCAGGTAATTAAATGATGAAATAGAAAGGGAAAGTCCAATAAAAGAACCTTTTTTTTGTTAATGATGATGAACTTAACTTTCCCAGTGGCTCTTTTCAAGGAGAAGAATTACATTTGGTATCTGGTCAATAGCACATTTGCTTATTAATAGAATGAATGAATTAAAATTAAACAAATGACCCCTCGGATGTTTATTAGTAGGCATGAAAATGCCTGTAGTTCTAATACGGTGCTTAATTTCTTTTAAAAAGTAACTTCTTCATACTTTGTAATGTTTTCGGTAACAGTTCCTGGCAGTTGTTGCTTTACAGGGAGAAGGAATGGCAAAGGAAGTAAAGGAATCACAGCTTCATCATCAAACCAATTATGCACTGCCTGCTTGGTTTGGCACAAAGTGCCCTTTTCTTGTATTATACCACCATCTTCATACTGGGGGGGGGGCACCCCACATTTTGAATCTTGGGAATGGGTTTGTAGAGAGGAAGCAAATAGGGGGCAGAAATAGCTGAACCTATTTGTTCTTCTAGGTGGGTGGTTGAGAAGAAGAAAAATTCACGTGGCTCCTGGAAATGCTGAGCTGAAGTGAGTTCAGAAAGATAAATACCACCTACCCGCAGACCAGGATAAACTTTGGGGGGTTAAAGGTGCAGCTGATGGTGGGAAGTGAGGGGGCCTGAGGTGCTGAGCAGTGGTGCAAGAGCCGTACAAAGCTCTTTACAACTTTGAGAGGTGTAAACTTTTTTTGCTCGTGTAGATGATCCGGGAAGTGGTGCAGCATCATTGTTTCATTGGCGTTGGGAGGCTTTGCTAGAAACAAATGCTCAGAAAGCACTTCAGAGTGTCCTGTATAGAGGAGGTAGGAGTGCAAAGCAGTGGAAGTTAAGTGAAAAGCTTTTTTACGCAGAGATATCAGGCTGAACTGACCTCTGACACAAGGTGGTGTGATTCTATTAAAAGAGATGGTGCCATGGGATCTGGGTCCTACAAAAAAGTATGGTTCCCTCTTCTACCTCCCCTGGTCATGTGCCTTGGTGTCTCTGCTATGACCCTTGGAAATTCCAGGATGGGCTTTCTTCTCCTGCAGAATGCAACCAACCCTTTCAGTGAGTGCTGTGGAAGGAGTTAAGGATGCAAGTTGAGCTTGAAGCTCAGTTTCCTGGCTTATGTTGGTGGTTGCCAACATCTTAATGTCGTTTTAATGCATTTTTGTGTGCGTGAATCCATTTTCCAGAGCTGCCGATTGCACACACTAACCCTTTTTATGTGACTAAAAGCCAGCTGCAGTATCCTTGAAGAATCAAATGCTCTCATAGTTCTGGAAATTGTGCTGGGTGTGCATGCGTGTTTATTTGTGCGCCAGCTCTTTTAATCTTTCTACTGAAAACCTAATATACTGTAACTGGGACATTTTCAAAAAAGAGAACACTTCAAAACAATTCTAAATATAAACGAAATCCATTTCCAAATGGCTTGTTAAAAAAATGCAGATGGTTTATATTTATTTATGTCATTTTGTTTTGTTTTATCACCTTGCAAAATTTTACAGCATAGAATCTTATTTAACACGGGGGCATTTTAAGCAGCAATATTAGACAGCTGTTTGTGGGTCATACTAAAAGATTTTTACAGGATATTAAAATTGGTTCTGATGTAACCTGGTGTTTTTTGAAAAGCATATATTAGGCATTTTCCATGTTTGTAATTTTTTTGTTGTTGTTGTTAAAAGTAGGCCCTTTTTTTTTTTTTCTCTCCCCCCTTCGCCCAATAGCTTGTTAGTGTTTGATTCCAATTGTTCTGAAGGTGTAAGGAAATTCAGGCCAGATGATTGAGAAACTTCTCCCTGAGAATATACGAATAATAAAGTGTGGCCCAGATATTATCTCAGGTGAAATTAGGTATAATTAGACTCTATAGCAAATTATAGACATAGTTAAAATAAATAACAAAGCACAATGTTCATATTCTGGTGATTAATTTCTGCTCCCCCCCCCCCCAGTTCTGTTTGCCTTTACAATTTTTCCATTGCAATCAACATGAGAATATGCTGGGGAGCAGCAGCTGACTAAGTGCCAGCTCAATATTTTTATTTTTTTCTCAGCATCCAACAGGCATGGGCAGGTTTAATGTTAACCTAACTCAACTACAGCTCCTCTGCTGGTTCTCACACCCTCCAGGTCAGAGCTAAATCCCCTATTAATTAAACAGAAATTATATCCGAAATAAATCACTTGGTGCTAGAAACCCACTGTGGAATTGTTTGAAAGGTGTTTGCAATAATTAAACATTCTGTGACTGGTGACATTTTAAATAACTCTTAAAATACCAACCTGTGTTGATATTTAAGATAGACTCTTCAGTGGAAAGGCAGTGCTCCCATTGAGCAAATAATACAAACCACAACATCGTACAAAAAGGGGGGAAAAAAAAATCCATAATCATTTGACGGCAAGAGAAAACTCTGCTCCTGACTGTTTTCATATGGCAAGAGTCTTGAAAGTGGTTTGAAGATACAGGCTGGGAGTTAGTTCTGCAGATGCTTGTGAATGAAGAGCTGATAAGCTTGCAATACTTACTAACTCCATCCTGAGCCATTGGGAGGGTGTGAGGTGTTCTCGCTGGATCATGGGCATAGCAACAGAAAGCGTCATGACTTTTGGGCTGGTCTTTCCGGATTTTGCTGTCTGTTTGTCATTTGCCTTCTCCCGCACTGCACCTTTACTTCTGACATGGCAATTTCAAGGGCATTTTTTGTGCAGTCGAGCAGAAGCCCTGGGTATTTTGTCAGTGTCCCCAGGAAATGTGCCACTTGGGCTGATGGAAGCTCGCAGTATGGCTGCATGCTTGCAGGGGCTTGACTCAGCCCATGCCTGCTGGCTTTCTCAAAAATACAAACAAAAGGAATAGCCCATTGCTACCACCACGAAACAAACAAACAAAAAACACCAAACCAAACAAACAAAACAATCACAAAAGAAAACCCACGACCCCCCCCCAAAAAAAACACCAAAAGAAACCTACAAAAAAAAAAAAAATAAAAAAACCACCCCATGATTCCCTTCCTTTCTCCCAGAATATGTGGGGGGAAAAATATCGAGTCTTGTTTGCATTCAAGAAGAGAGGAGGTGAGAGGACTGATGATATAGAAGGAAAAGAAACTGTCTGTCTTGTGGGTGAGGGATGGTCTCTGGCCTGGTTGGAACAGCCTCTTGCACGTAGGACAGATTTGGGTGTCTTGTGACAGCCAAGCTGGAGATCAGTACAAGTCTTTTGCACTTCTGTCTTGCAACCCTGTTAGAACTGATGGCCTCTGTCCACAGCTGCAACCAGGAGGAGGCAGAGGAAAGCAGCCATGTGTCCTGCCAGGAGAAGGCATTTCTGCTGAGAGGTTCTCCCAGAGCTGGGTGGACCTGGGGACCCTTCCGGGTCTCTTTTTTCCCTGCCCTGGTTTTGTGTGAGCAGTGTTGCAGTGGGCAGGGGTGCATTGAGGTGAAGGTGCAAAACTAGGTTGGGGATGAGAACTGTCTGCATGTGAGGAGTGCAGTCATCTCCTGTGGGTGTGCTTTTATCCTTTCATTAAAGATGTAACGGGTGGTGGAAGTGGGTTGTATCTACACCACAGTTGAAAACTACGGCATAGCATAGCTGTGCTCCAGTTTCTGCATGATGTCTTGTGTCTGGTCCCTTTGCCAAGCAAAATGGCATCGCTGTGTCATCCCTTAGCTCAGCTGCCTGTTGCTCCCCATCTAGGTCATGCCCCTTGCCTGTGATTGCTGCTTAACAAGGGCCCTGTGTGCAGCTTAGTTCAGTATTAACCTGGTTACTCAAGGAAAAGTCAGGAAATCCGTGTGTCTTGGTTTATTTTTCAACAGCGTTTTACATTCCACCTGGATTTTATAGCAGGCAATTTCAGTCAGAGGCACAGGGAAGCAGGAGACTTGGTGTGTCTTACTTGAGGAAAAATTGTCCTTCATGCTGCTGCAGCAGTCCACTGGCTCCATGTCTGGAGTTTCCTTGCTTTTTGCTGGAGCTTCTCTCCTGGCTGCCCACACGGAATGCAGCTGAGGAGGGTGCACAGCCAAGTAACACGGACAGCGTGGTGCTTGTTTGGAGCAGCTGGATGGCAGCTCAGATGAGTGGCTCATACCTATGGGTTGGATTTACATGCGTTTGAGAAACCACAGCTATTCCACTTCTACCAAACCCAGGGCTTTGCCAGGCTAATCCCATTTTTCTACTGGAAAGCTTAGTTTTGAAGACTGGGACAAATCCTTCTGGGGGAAGAAGAGGACTAAGCAAGTACGACTGTCATTTGGAACAAGAACTAAGGTGATAAAATGCAAAGACATGCTAACCTAGACTGATCTAATCACTGAACTGTAATTCAGGGATGTGGGCCACGAAGCCAAGACTGGACTGTAGAAGCACAAGGACAGGTAAAATACCAACAATTCTCTGTGCTAATGAATGTGTGTCCTCCTCCTGGTATAAGGCCCAAAGATCTGGCAGTTGGTGGCTGGTGACTGATGTTGCAAAGAACGTAACCCCCAGCAGCTGTGGCCACGTCATTCTCAGCCACCAGGGTTTTGACCTCCTTGTCCCCAGCACAGCACCTGGGGGATGGACGGACTGGGAGGGTGTCCAGGTTTCGGCCCTGCCACCTGGGCTGGATCCCAGTCGTGATGGGCCATCACGGGACACAGCCTCCTGCGTCCATCAAGGTGATTTCTTATTGCTTGTTTAATTATTGGTGCCGGCAGTTGTAAATTATTGCTCGTTCCAGTCTCCTGGTGCTTTTTGGTCGGGGTTTAGAGCTGAAACCTGAGTGACAAGCTGATGTTTTATTACTGTTTATATTAATTATTCCAGAAGGATCAATGAGGCTGGCACTGTGAGCGCTACAGAAAGGCCGGCTACATGACCTCAGGGCCCTGTGGGGCGTGGGCGCAGGAGGGCCCGGGGAGGACACGTGTGGCACATGATTTTCATTTTTCCTTAACGTGGCTGATTTTAATTTTCCCTCCCGCACGGGGGGCAGCGGGGCCGGCGCTCGAACAGGCCGCCCTGGTTCCCGACGGGCCGCGGTGGACGGCCAGCAGAGGGCGCCGAGCTCCCAGACACGGCGGGAAGGGGCGGGCGGCAACGGCCCGGGGGTGGTCCCGGCGCTGCGGGGCCGATGGCTGGGCCCGCAACCCGCCCGCCTGTCACGGAGCTGCGGCTGCCGACACCAGCCCTCCTCCTCTTCCTGCGCACCCGTCCTTGTCGGTAGGCTACAAAAAAGCGGAGAAAAAAAGCCCAAGGCAAACAAATCCGTATATTAGCCAAAACCGACGACCACCCCGTGGAGGCTTCCCCACCCCTGCGAAGAGCGGTGAGGGCAGAACTGCAGCGGGGCTCGGTGGCTGCGGCGCTGGCTTCGTGGGCCAGAAGTGCCGTTAAAGACAAGAACGCGCAGTAAGCGCTCCCGGTTAAATGTATATTTGTTGGACCAGGTTTTTGGCACGACAGGGCGCTTTAAACTTGAGTGGATTCATGTACAAATCGTTTCGGAACTGGGAAACCATCACTTCTCTTATATATACGTCTCTCCTGTGTTACCAGTTTTACAGCTGGGAAGGCTGGCAGGCGGACGGCTTCAGAGGCGGCTGCCAATGCTGATTCACGACCCAACCCACAAAGGATATTAATATGATACCATAAGAATATTTTCCCCTCAAAGACAATGAATGTGTAATTTCTGTGATGCAAGTGGAGGTCAGCCTGATGCTGCTCTCTAGCCAGCAAGTTATACAATAAGTTTGTAAGTGTTCTTGTTGGACAGAGCCAAAACCTCAGAATCCCTTTCAAAGCCAGGTTTTTACCCCATTTGGTTTACTGCGAGCCCATGAGTTTTGGCCAGCTATAGTCATACTATAAATTAATTTTATTCTGCAACTTTAGAAGGCACTGTAAGGTTTAAGAGTATTTTTTCCAGTTGTCACATTTCTAAATGTGTGCTTTTTTTGCCATATCCAATGCCAAAAAGCACAGTTTAGGAATGTAGTAGAAATGTAGGAATTGCCACAACAGCCTATGTTGTCAGTCTCCTGTCTCTGTCAGTTGCTGGTGCCAGATGGAAATTCTCGAAGCAACTACGCTTACAAAAAAGTTCTAAAAAAAATAAAGTAATAATACCAAGGCGTGTCAGGAGGGAAGGAAAATAAGAGTGGCTGGGAAGGAAAGACTGGGCAGAAAGCCTTTTTATTTATTTTATTTATTCTAGCAACTTAAGATTTGTTTTACAGAGCATAAGGCTGATTTTAATTTTTCCTTCTCTCGTTGAGTAGCCCTCAACCGTGCCACATACGAGAAGTAGCAAACATAGAAGGGAGCTTCTTTCTTCCTGTTTTAGGAGAGGATGTAAAGGGCTTTTAAAGGTGAAAATGCTTTGCCACAGATCACTGGAAGGTGCAGCAAATCATTTAGCAGAGGCAACAGTGAGGATGCCTCGTGGAGTGCAGTGTCGGAAAGCAGGGTGTGCTGAATGCTGAATATCCTTACAGCAAGTTCATCTAGCCCGCCTAATGGCTAGTTACTGTTTGAAATGCTTGCACGAAAGCACAGCACCGTGTGAGCACTGGAAAATTCAGTGGTACAAGGGAGTTATTTAGCTTATGCCCTTGAGATTAATCGCAGGCTTGGTAACTTAACTCCAGAGCAATACCTTTCTGCTGTAATATGACTTACTCAAACAGTGGCTGAGCAGCCAAAGACCGGGCAGTTTGCAGAAATCACAATGTCAGATATTTTGATACCAAACTACTTTGATGTTGAGTGGAAGGCACAGTCTGCACTGCGCAGCTTTGCAGCTGGTGGAGCAGTGGTACCCCCACGCTGCATTGGTTATCCTCTGGAAATCTGCGTGCATTATCGCCCTTGGGAGCCTGTCTTGGGTGAGTGGTGAGGAAGCACAACAGGGAGAAAGCTGGAGCAGGTACAGATCTCTGGGGCACTGCCGTGAGTTGTGAACGTTCCCAGTGATGTCTGTGGAACCATTTTCTGTGCTGCAAATTAGAATGAAATGTACTTGAGGTGTTCAGTGGTCAGGATTGTGATTTGATGTTTTAGTAGGCTGGTTAGTTGGACAAAGGGGACTCTCCCTACCCGCATTTCCCAATGCTTTCGTGTGCAGGAAGCTTACTGGCGATGTAAGAGGAGCGTATTCAGTGCAAGTGTACAGAAAATGCAGGGATTTAGAAGAGGCTTGTGTAGA
The DNA here is from genome assembly GCA_033439905.1 of Ceryle rudis. Lineage (NCBI taxonomy): Eukaryota > Metazoa > Chordata > Aves > Coraciiformes > Cerylidae > Ceryle > Ceryle rudis. The sequence continues at coordinate 9,110 of JAAGNO010027810.1, forward strand.
GAAGTTACTAACCCGATAATGGCTCATATTCATAAAAGATTTTAGGGATCAACGTATTCCTCACTTAAGACTCTTTCCATCCTTACCCCTAAGTGTATTGGATTAAGGCCGTCATTAATTTAAATTTATGTCTTGTGCTTACGTCTGAACCTTTTACACAAGGACCTTGTACACTCACAATGAAACAAAATGCCTTTTTTTTTTTTTCTTCTGTTCATCGCTGCTCTGTGTGGCATGGGCCACCTACATACATGGAGAGATTTTTTCCATGCACCTGTCCCCCCAAAATGTCACCCTAAAATGATCGAGATGAGGAGAAAAAAACCCAACAAAGACATTTCACAGACATAAAATATATGTAATTAAAATGATGAATTATTGTAAGATAGAATATTAGCCTTTTGACATTTTAATCTGAGCAGGAGAGAGTGAGAGTGCATTTGGAGCTGCTCAATTAAATTTAGAATTTTTTCCCCTCCATTGTTATGAATAAATAGAAAGATTCTGTAGCAGTCTGCGGAATTATTAATTGCAAGTACTGTAGAAGGTGCATGCACTGTATCATGAAATGGAGTATCATTGTTAGTGACTATATTTCTTGGTAATTAAGGCCCAGACTAATGATGCAAGTTTTCTTCAGCATGATTTTCATCTGATTATGAGGCTGCTTCATTAAGAGCACTCAGACTAACGAGCTGTAGCTGTAATAAAGTAATTTTCTGTCTTGTGCTCTGATTGATAAAGAGTTTCTATAGCTAAAAGGAATTGAAAATATAATTATAATTAGAAATGGTTGAATAAAGTTATTACAGGATTGCTGAAGGGTAGTGCAATTGACACCATAATGTTTTTTGGAAGTGTGCATCTTAAAATTAGACTTTATAAGAAGGGAAAAAAAAAAAAGCAACCTGCAACCCCAAACCCTCTATACTAATAAATGGGCAGAATGTTGCTGCTTCCATAAAATGAACTGTTAGGTTTAAGTAAAATGAGGTTTTCCCACATTGTTCGGAACAAGAAAAACATATGCAGGAAGAATGCTGTTGCCTTTCTTCCCAGCATTCCTCTTAAGTGAAGTCAAGCTTATGAAAGCGCTTTTTACTCCATTTATAAAAATTTTCATGCTGCCATATGTTGCAAAAAAAGATCTTTTTGATTAAGCTGATGTGTTTTGAAGCACACAGTATAATTTTGAAGTTTCCCCTTAAAAATGTGCAGGGTTCTGTGAGTTTTTTCTATATATTTGCATACCTTAACTAGTGGTCTTCAAATACATTTTTGGAACAGGGAGATCTTCCTTTTTCCGTCCGTCTGTCTGTCTTTCCGTCTGTCTGTCTTTCCGTCTGTCTGTCTCTCTCTTTCTCTCTCTCTTTCTCTCTTTCTCTCTCTCTTTCTCTCCTTCTCTCCTTCTCTCTTCTCTCTTTCTCTCTCTTTCTCTCTCTCCTTCTCTCCTTCTCTCCTTCTCTCTCTCTCCTTCTCTCTCTCTCCTTCTCTCTCTCTCTTTCTCTCTCTTTCTCTCTTTCTCTCTTTCTTTCTCTCTCTTTCTCTCCCTCTTTTTGTCTGTCTGTCATCTTTCCATCCATCATCTTTCTGTCCTTCTGTTGTCTTTCCATCCTTCTGTCTTATTTTTTAAAATCTCCTTTTGTTGACCAATATCAAAATATAACTGGGTCAAATACGTGGTCTCTCTTTTTCTCTCAGGGGGAAGCAAATCAACTTTTTATCCCAGAAACCTTATTCTTTTTTATGATGTTCACATTATAAACAGCGCAAACTCCATTAGAGCAATCCTTTGTGTGTATGCCATAGCACATATACGCTGTATTGATATAAAAGTCTATAATAAGGGTTTTATTTAGAATTAGCTGATGCACTTTAGTACTCAGAAGTTGTCTGACTTATTTAATTTGGATGCTTTTTGTATTGCTGTATCTCCTGCTTTGGAAGTCATGCATACATTTTAAAGCTACAGTTATGCACATTTGGTTATGTAAATCTGTCCTATGCAGACTCAGAGGAACTTTATTGTATTGGGTTGAACCAAACAGTTGATCATCCAGATGTATATTTATGCTAATTAACTTAAAGCCAGCATTTTGCATCGATTGCTGAGTCATAATGCTTTTTTGAAGATTTTTAGAATTTTTGAAAATCATTCTTAATACATTATCTGGTGATAAAAGTGTGTTATTGGAATACCATTAGCAGGAATAAAAAAAAAGAGTAGAATTTTATTGGTCGTTCATTGAAAATGTTAGCTGTGATTAGTTACATAATCCTACATTAACCTGTAAATTAAAATTCCTTGGTGCAATTTGATGGCTGATTTAATTTTGTCTTTCTTTGTTTGCCGCAGGCTAATTCCATTATGAATTCTTTATACAGCCTTTTCCCTCAATGATTAGCAGCTTCTACTCAAGTTCTGATTACTATTGTACACTTAGCACTACATAAAGCTGGGGATTAATATTCCCCTGAAGAATTGTTGCTATGGATCTGCTCTATTCCTTCTAAGAGATGTTTCTGCAGCTTCAATTGTCCATAAATTATGATCTCTAGTGAATTATCTGTGGGAGTGAACTAAGCTTAACAAGCTGAAGAGAGCACTCTAGTTCTGAAAGAAAAAGGGAGAGAGAGATAAAAAGATTCTCAATTATTAATTGCAAGGTTACCATAATACAGAAGTGGTGATATTTTCCCTATCTTCATTCCTGTGAGCATGTAAGAAATCAGGGTGAGTCAGAAACACTGAAGTTCTAACACCCTCCATCACTTAGAGACTGGAGGATCTTAATTATGTGTAGATGTAGGTGGAAAAAACAGCCCCATCACCCTGGGTTTTAAGTTTGTGTTTTGGCTCTTCTCATTTTTATGTCACCATCTCTGTCCTGCTGGTAGTTTTCAGTTCGTTGATAGCGTGATTAGTAGCCTGGCTCAACTGCCTTTAAAACATAGTTGGCATTAATAGGGGATTTAATTGCAGATGTCTGAGGATCTTTCATATTTGGAGAGGTTTTATTAAGAGACAGCTCTTCCAGTTCAAGTTTGTGAGCACTTTGCTCTGCTCCCATCTGTCCCCCTTTGTAGGGGTTTAAAGTCGTATTTCTCCTACTGATTCATGGCTGTTTTCCTCCTCACTTGAAAAATCTGTTTAGAAGACTGGACTGCGGCGTTACCCTCTCTTGCAGGTTACGTCAGATTTTGCCAATTGAGATGATCATGTCCTTCTGCCTTCCAGCCCCAGCCAAGTGAGCTTTTGTTCAAACAAGAGGCTGTGGGATAAAAGGCTGTCACAGATGTGACTTTGCATGTACCTCCTTTTTAGGGAGCTCCTCAAGTGGCACAAAGCTGGCTGCAACAATTGCGCCTGGCTTCTGCCACACAGGAGAGACAGAGAGCTAGTGAGGAGGTACTGACCTTGCATCACTGACTGGCAGATGCAGGGCGACCCTGAATGTACTCAAGGTACTGACTGGATCAGAATGTCTTTGGCTATTCCATGCCAAAGGGAATAGAAATTGGTTTGGTTTGTTTGTTTTGGTTTATTTTATTCAGTCTTTGTCTTTGCTGCTTTACTTTCAGACATTGCAGTGGCTGTAGTTCACCTAGACCCGAGGTGCACTTGAGGTTGTCTCAAGACCCTTAAGTATATGTATTTATATATTTATTTTTTTAAAATGTTCTTTAGGCTAAAGCACTGTCACGTTGCATCTGCTAAGCTACCTTATGCATTGTGGTACACCTTCTGTAGCAGTAGGTCATATTTAGTAACATACCACGTTAGAAGGACTCGGTAACTCTAAGAGTTAGTGTACTTTCTTGAGGATTGGCAAGTAACCTGCTGTAGCCCACAGAAGTTGTCTAGGCACTGGAGCAGACAGTGTTCCAGCCCTATTCCTAAAGAAATAAATAACTGTTGAAGTGTGACTAATAGAAGGTGGTTTTTTGGTCTCCCTTTTGAAGCCCTGCTTGATAATACTCGGCAAAATCTGTATATGCTTTAAATTAAAACCAGCAGCTGAGTCCAACTGGTCTTTTGTGCTTGGAGCTAGTGACAGAAAGAACAAAGGTGGGTTAGGTAATTACTGTACCTGAATTCTCTAATCTGCTCAGTCCACTTCGTGCTCGCTTACTGAAACTGCTGGAGATTCCCATCAGACAATTCCTTGTAGAGCCAGTGTCGCCTATTGTCTCAGCCCATAGCACAACCAACAGAAGATGATGTAACAGCCAGGACTTTGGTTATCCCCAAATGCTAGCTGATTGTGGCTGGGAAAACTGAGGAGATGGTAGGCTATTCCCTGCAGAAGGGCAAACAAATGGGGTATTGATGACTTTGTTGTTGTTGGTTTGTTGGTTGTTTTTTTGTGGTTAATTTTTTGTTTGTTTGGGTTAGTTTGGTTTGGTTTGGTTTCTCCCCTCCCTCCCTTACGTGTTCTCTCCAGCACTCAGAAACAGAGTGTAATGGACAATTTGACCTTATAGTTTACATCTGGACAGTCATGTTGAATAACCACAAACACATTATTCTTGAAGAATCTGATCTTTTTTTCTTCCCAACCCACTCTATTATCTTCGTAACATCCTTTTGCAGTGCCTTCCTCAATTTAGTTGAAAGATGTTGAAATTTTACTCCTTTTGCTAGGATTTTCACCTGATGTCTTTGGGTGTTCCAGAGAACGGTTGTGAAAAATGGTGTCTTGCATGTTTACCTCCTGTGTCCTCTTAATGATTTTAAAGCTCTCATTGCTATGTCTCCTTCAGGTAGTAGTCTTCCACCCTGGAGATTACTGCTCCCTACCCCGAGTGTCTCCTGTGATCAGAAGCTGATCTCCTTTCTTTGTTCTCTCCCAGTTCTGTTGTATGCTATTCCAGGTGGGGTGATCAGAACTACCCACAGCAGTCCAGACACAGATGTGTTGTGAATTCATCATAATCACATTATCTTGCATTTATTGATGTTTTATTGCCCAGTCACCTAGCACTGAACTCATGGGCTTTGGACAGCTTAGTCCTGATACGTGCAGACAGCTATCTTTTACTCCTGGTAAACTGACAGCGAAGGCAGTAGGTTGAATGCAAAAGTTCTTGTGAGTGTTTTGGTAACTGATGCTAAGGTTGCTCCAGTAAGGGTCTTTAACAACGTCCCAGACACACTCATGTCACTTGAATTATTTACCAACAGTTGTATACTAGTCTGTGATGGCTGCTGTTTTGTTGGTGGTGGTGTTTTTTACTTCTTTAAAATGAGTGATGTTAGTCATTGTTTTCCTGACTTCTCTGTTTTCCAGCTGAGATCCTCATTCTAGGATCAGCTCTAGCATTCACCTTACACATCACTGATCAAATCATCAGGGAGTTGAAACAGTAATTGCTCTTTACTCCTTTTTTTTGGGGTTTGGATCTAGCTGTGACTGAAGCTATTGAATTCGCTAGGGCTTTTAACCAAGATTCAGACCGGGAGATTAGAAATAATCCTTGTCTGAGCTTGTTTTCAGTTCAAGTTTGTCTCTCTGGAAGGGATGAACTGTGTAAGCCCTGGGTCTCTGATCAGTCTTCTCTAGCCATCTCCAGTTGAGTGCCTGATGTCTGCCTCTCTCCTCTCCCCCATGTGCTTGCTTCAGCCTTTCTCTCTGCTCGATTGTGTTCAGTAGATTAATTGGTGAAAGAGGGCAGCAGAGATCCTTTTTTAATAGCATATCTGCCTCAGCTGTGAAGAGGAAAGCTCATAACCAGAGAGGAGTTTGTGAGCAGCTCAGTGCAGGGGTGTGAGTCGATGACCATGCTGTAACTCCAAGGGAGGGCGGCACAAGGTAGAGATACTCGTGTACTCGTGTGTGCCCGTGAAGCCACATTAGCACAAGGCTAGATCAGTCCTCAATTACTCTGCCATTTCTCAAATGCTTAAGGAAAGGCCTCTAACTGATGATCTAGATGGGATGCAGCTGCAGGATGCATGAAGCATTCAGGTCTAAAATGTGCATACGTTTTCTGTATGTGTGCCAAGCCAGGCTCTGTACTTAGGAAAACAGTGTTCAGTGGCTGTTAGTGAACTTACCCAGCCCAAAAGGTTCCCTGAATGTGAAGCTGAGGATGACCTAAAAGAGAGGGAGGTGTGAATTATGGTTGAGAGAAAGCACCACATCCCCTCCCCTCGCTCCCAAGGGATTTCCCTCTGATTACATTGAATACAGAATCTACTAAAAATTGGGCTGGAAAGTGTTGCTCCTATGTATGTGGAGTTAAGGCAATCCAGGTAGGATGGATGATTCTTGCGGCATGTTTGCCCAACCCATTCTGAGGGACAGTCAGTGATGGAGGTTATGTAGCTTTGCATGGCAGTTCTTTCTGGTGCTTCATGGAATTTGCTGTAGTCCTTATCCGTTTGTAAATGAGTCTCGAGTCTCTCAGAAACTTCATCCCATTGCTGCTGCTCAGTTGCATCTACTCTGGACAAGAAGAAATGCTTCTCTTCCACCGCGCCATAGCTGGAGCACAGGAGGTTCCACCTTAACATGAGGAGGAACTTCATTACTGTAAGGGTCCCGGAGCACTGGAATGGGCTCCCCAGAAAGGTTGTGGAGTCTCCTTCTCTGGAGGTTTTCAAGACCCACCTGGATGCGTTCCTGTGTGACCTGTGCTGGATTATATGGTCCTGCTCTGGCAGGGGGGTTGGACTCGAAGATCTCCAAGGTCCCTTCCAACCCCTGACATCCTGGGATTCTGTGTACTGTAAGAATGTGTTTGTTTCTTTTTCTTTTCCTTTTTTTTTTTTTGTCTGTCTTTTCTTCCTTACACTAAACAAATCCGATTATTTTCATCTTTCCTTGTAGGTTGCGTCTTCCAGACTGCTTATTTAGTTGGTCTCTGGGTTTCTTCTCACTAGCTCCACTTCTTTCTTGAGATGGATATAGTGCTCATGTGCAGCCTTACTGACATGGTAGAGAGCAGGGGAGATATTTTGTGTGTTTTGTAGCCTGTATACCCTGTTTATTCCAGCATTATGTTTTCTCTTATTTTTTTTTTTTCTTGACGTCAGAGACATGTTGACTCTGATCCAGTAACTCCTATATGTGTTTCCGGAGAACTGCTGTTTGGCCACATGCTTCCTGTGTTTGAGCAGTTAAATGGTCCAACATCACTTTATACTTGTCTCTGTTTACTTTTTCCCCATTCTTCATTGGCTGTTTCTCTGATTTGTCAAGAGCATTTGATCCCTCTTCCTTCCTTCAGGCCTCTGCTACTGTGAAATGTGCTAGGCTATGTACAAACCAGTGTGTTACGGTTTTGCTCTTCCTTGATCGTAAATTGGGCTGTCAAATTGTAATTCCTCTTCTCACACCACAAGCAGCTGACATACATGGCTCTATAGATCCCATTGTCCATGTAACCTTCAAGGAAAATTTGTCCTCCTTTGTTGGTGGCTTTACTTCTACCTGCTGGAAATACACCTGGAATTTCAGGGCCAGAGGGCAATTTTTCACATTTAAGCTGTCTTGCTTAATTTGCTGGTTTATTTGTTTCTAAGTCAGATCATGATGGCAGAGTGGTATTTTTCATTAAGAGTGTATCTTGTCAGGAAACTCAGGTGACAGTGAAAAACGGCTCCCTAGGAAACTCCATCCACATCCTTGACTGGCTTCCTTAGGTATTTTTTTAGTTTAGAGGTTTACTTCACCTGTACTCCCCTCCTGTCCTCCTTTCCAGCTATGTCAATACTTTATCAGGTATCTAGACATCAGAGGGACCCTGTGAAAGTTTCTTAGGTGAGCACCTAAAAATGTTTAAGCAATATGACCCACCAAGCAGTGTGTTTCTGAGCAGTGATTGCACATCTCACACAGCACAGAAGGGCATCAGCTGAAGGCCTGTAAGCGGCCACCAAATGTCTGAGGGCCTGAGAAGGGCACAGACTTGCTATGAAGAATGGTAATAGAGACAAGAAAATGTGAGGATCAAGGCAGCCTAAACAAGAAGATTTACAGAGTGTTGTAGAAATAAATGCGCTGCCAACAGCTCGTCAGATGTTCCATTCGTGCATTTACTGAACTCTGCAGAAATAGGTGTGTTTAATCAAAGAAATGGAGCTTTCTAAGATCAGCTGGCAAGTGAACCTCTGCCAGATTTGTTTTCTGGCTGTAAAGTTATGTCTGTAGCAGGGTGGAAAATAATCCTTGATTCAAAGATTTACAGCAGAGATTAATTTACAGGTTGGGTAGATACTACACCACGTTTTCACATGCATAATCTGAAGATTATCTGTCTGAAAGCAAAACTTCTGAACTTTGATTTTGAAGCTTTCTGGGCCATATAAATGATCTGTTTGGTTTAAAGATGTTTATCCCAGAGCACCTTTCCCAGAACAGTCCTATTGCATCTGTTTCTCCATAGCCGGTCGAGCCCAGCTTTCTGTGGAACAGTACTTTTAAGAGACAGGGGCTGACTGGGAGTGCATGAAAATATTGTAATTCTCACATTAATGCCTCTCTTAGATTTGTAGATTCAGTAGCTCCCAAGCTTCTCTGCAGCAGTCCTGGTGACCAAAGACCTAAATTCTGATTGCTGTGGACTTGGTGCTAACTCTCAGTGATTAAAATAGGCTCGGGGCCAACAGTCCTATGTGAATATTTGCAATTCCTGTTAACCTTAGCAATGCATAGCACACATTAAAATCACTTCTGGGACCCTCACCATCTCTTCAATTAAATTACTTACCTGTAATGGCTCCATATTAAATGTTAATGTCCTCTGCTCCTTTTTATGGGGTGTTGGTCACCATCTTTCTCCAATTTTCAGCTTCCTGATTCTGTATTTTCATATTTAAAGATAAACTAATGATCAGAATCTCAACAGAAATACCAACAGAATAAGAGCCACTGTACTTCAGCTCTTGGGTTGTTATAAATTGGCATAGCCCCGATGATTTTGGAAAAGCAGCGCAGCTGAATTAGCCAAGTCTTTTGATGCATATGGGAACTGCTTAGTTTTCCTATCATAAAAGCAGTTAGGTGTTTGCCTGGCTTTCTTTAAGCATCTTCTGAACTGTTCTGAACGGGAGTTGATGCAATAAACCTTCTCCAAACTGTAATATTCCTTCTCTGATGTTTCAGTATTTGCAGTAGTCAAAGTGTTTACACATGTATTGTTATTATTGTAACCCCCAGTGAACTTGTCTCCCTCGCTGGCGCTCAGATATACAAGATAAAGTTAATTAGGCTTCCTGTTAACTAAAGAATTTAGACCTCCTTCCGGTTTCTCAGGTAAAGGGATGTGGTTTGTGCTGTTGTTATCTCTCACTCCTCCCTTGAGCTATGCTAGGTCACATACTGTAAAATGATAAATGTTATTCTAGCAGTGGTAGCAGTTGTCTAAATGCTGGTGCTGTGCCCTTATTAACAGCTCCTGCTTCCTTGCATCCGTGTAAATTCTTTGTCCCAGCATGATGCACAAAGGTCCAATATGGATCATGTAACAATCCCAATACAATGAACGCTTTCTTTCCATCTTTGCTGGACTCTGGAACTCTTTTGCTTTACTTCTGTTCAGCATCAAAACCCAGGCCAGCTCGCCAGTGATTTATTGGGTATTCAGTGTTTCCAGCGATTTACATTTTCCACCTTCCCTCAAAGGCATTTTTGTTGCTTCAGAAGGATGTCATGGTTGGCTTTAATGTAAAATACTCTTTGCAGTGATTTGACTTCTGAATTCAATGAACAGTATCACCTTCTTTGTAAGAGTTTTAAAAGTGGTACTAGCTGGATTTGGGCTTTAGAAACACCAAAAGCAAAGTTTCTCTTTGGAAGCATATTAAAAACTTCATGATTTTGGTTTCTTTTTTTGATTGACCCTAATGAATTCATTAATTCACTGTCAGTATCTAATGAAATCTCCATTTCCTGATTACTCATCTAATTGGAAGATACTCTTTCCCTTCTGCTCAAGGTCTAGGCAACAAGGGAGAACCCACTCTTCCCTTCCAAATGTGAGCATGAATGAAGGATTGGTCTTTCATTTTAGGGGTTTTCTGGGAATATTGATGACAAGATTGCATCCTTTGGTTAACAAGCAAGACCTACCTATTCTCTTCTCTCCCCCTGCCCTCTTCATTTCCAGTGTAATGAAAATTGACATATAGCTTTTGGTTCAGAGAACCCCAACACACTTGTTTTAAGGGGTTCTTCAGAACCTGTAAGACTTGTCTTTCTAATTCCAACCATAGTAAGGTGAGGGGGTCTCTGCGTGCTTTGGGCATTCAACTGCCAGAAGTAAAATACCACCCTAAGAAGTACTACCTTCATGGGAACATAAATTAGAGCTTCCCGCTGTCACAACTAAAATAATTTCAGTTCTCCAGCTAGCTGGGTATCTGCAGGGCACATCCACCCTTTGTCTGGAAGGTCTAGCTGACCAGCTGGGGAAGTCGTGTGCTGCAGGATATGTGCCTAAGGCTGTACTGAGGTATGTATTGCCTACAGGCACTGTATCCACAGTTGTAGGATGATTTATACATTTGCCGAGACAATAAGAGAAAAATAGCAGCCATAGCATAAGATTTTAACCCTCCTGAGATGCTGGCAGCCTCATAGGACTGTCTGTCCTCCTGGGCTTTCTCCCCTTGTGCCTGAAATCTCCAAAGTGCAGATTGGTTGGGCTCTGCCTCAGGTACAAATCACAAGGAATTATCTCGTGGGGGTGATAACTACTGCCTTGGCTGGGAGCCTAAGGTCAAGTCAGCTGCTGATGGATTTGCTATTGAAGTTCAGAGTGGTTCAGCCTCCTGTTTCCTATTATACTGTCAATAGACTTCTGAGCGTGGAAGAGAGGGGGAAGAAGAAGGAAGGGAGAAGGTGTGGAGTAGTGCTGTTCCACAGCGGGGTTTGTTTTCATTGTGAACCCAACATTGCTGAAATGAAACTGCACAAGAACATGATTCTTCCTCTGTGATGATCCACCAGCTGTAGTTACAGTAGCTTCCTCCAGCCTCGTGTCTCAAACAGCTGAGAAGATCTCTTAGGGTGTAATGTCAGTTTGTTTTATTTTGGTCTAACATCCTCTGGCCCACAGTGAATATCTAAAATCCATCAGAGAGCATCACTTGTAATATTTTTGAATAAAGCTGTTGAACTTAAGCTTCTGTAAAATCTATATGGCAGTTTGTCTTTCTCTTAATATTATTGTTGCATGCTATCATTTTAATTGTAATATTCATACTTGCAAGGCTTTTAAGGATTACTTCTTGAAAGGTGTTGTAAATGTGAAACTGATAATTAAATCTTATCTCAAGTGTAATTTTATGGTTATATCCTACTATTCCCCAGAAGTATGGTTGTCAAATTGTTGTGGGCTGTGAGCAAATCCCCGGGGCATAACTGAGAAGAAAGTGCTAAAACATGACTCTTTAGCCCAATTATTTTTATGTCTGCTTCGGAATCAATTTCCAGCTTCTGGAACTTCTTTGATCATTTTACTAGTAATTATATTAGAAGAAATATTCCTATCTTTAAATACTGTAGTATTTGTCACAAATTTTTGGTAGCTGGAGAGCTAAAAGGATTCTATCTGACTTCCCATAATCAAAGCATCCGTGTGTGCACGAATACATACTCACAAAGGCAACTGCAGTGTCCCATGTGGTGACTTCAGTCCTGGGCATGACTTATTCTTTCTTGGTGTTCCGGTTAGAATTATTTTCTTCCTCAGACAAGATTATTCTCAGCTATCCCAAAAGAGAAATGGTAATCTAGCTTGGTGCTTATTAGAATTATTTGCAAGTTTGGATGAAATTTAGATGGTAGGTTGGGCTGAGTAGAAGGACAAAGTCTCAGGGAAGCTTAATTTAAATGAAGGTTTCTTTCTTTGCTTTTAATAATGTTTTTAATTTTTAAGGAAGATACTGGTTTTCAAATACTTTAAACTTAATATGACACTTTCATTCTACCCCCTAAAAAAAGACAGTCTTGTTTATTAATTTTTGCTGAGAAAAGGAAATTTTATTTTTGGTTGTACTGAACCGATGTATCTTAAAACTTTGTCATATTCATGTAGCCATAGTTAAATCTGCAAGGTTAGATCATGGAGATAACTGAATGAAGGGGAGAATCAGAGGACGTTGCCTTGGCAAAACCTTCTCGTAGCAGGGGGCTTGCTTCAGCTAAGTTAGTTTGTTAGTTGATGCCTGTGCCCAGTTGGCTCTGCAGCCAAATCTACCTTGAAGCCCACCCCTTGGTCCTGGCGCTGTCAATTCTCTGTGGGTGTCCTCTTCAAGATGGAGTCAGTATTCATGACCAAGCTTGAGCACCCTCCTCTGTGCAATCTTCAGGACAACTTAAAGCTGAGATGAAAAGAATAACCCGAGCCTAGCAAATGGACATCTATCTTTTCAGCAGAGTGGTACTTATTTTAGAGCGATTGCCAATGGGCAGTCTGTCTTGCTGTGAAGCAGCTGTCCAGGAATGGGCAAAGAGATGTGGTAAATCTCAGATCTGGATCCTAGAAATAAAAGCCTGTCAGAGTCTTACTGGTTTCAGACAAACACCCACGCAGGCTCAGCCCCGTGGGGCATCCCACTGAGGTCACGGGGAAACATTGCGTTTTGGAAGGATTCTGGTGACACGTGTTTACAGGGTGTAGTCTGTGCACCTGCTGGTGAGCTCGGCCTGGTCTGGTCCCAGGTAGAAGTATATTTGGAGAGACAGAAACACAGGAATTCTTTCTACACTGCCCCCATGCACAGTGTGCACAGAGAAGAGGAAACAAACTGGATGTTTCTGCTACTCTTATTTAAGCCTGCATAATACTACATTTTCCATCAAAAGCTCGTGTAGAATGCAATTCCTTTTATTATCACTTTTTTCTTTTCTTCTTCATGGTTTAGACACTTATATGATGATATTTACTGTCAAAGTGCTTTACTAATCTTTTTTGATTTTTTTTTTTTCCTAATGAGATTTTTAAAATTTTGTGTGCCTAACTCATATCTTTTAAAACTTCCTAATGAAAAATAGGTCTAGACAGAGGTTGGTTTTGTAGGTATTGGGCTATATTTCTTTTTCAGCCTTTGTGATCTCATCATCACACGACTTCTCCTTGGCAGTAATAGAAGTTACACGTTCATAAGGAGAAAAGAGGACATTCCCACTCTCTTGCTTTCAGAAGTATCTAGTAGATAATCTGAAAGGCTTTCTAGTCATAATGATTGTTGTGTTTTGTTTCTTTTTTTAATGTCTGTTTTAAAAATGTTTCTCTGCAGGGGGTTGATCCAAAGCCTATTGAAGTCAGTGGGAATCTTTCCACAGAATTCAATGAAGTTTGGATCTGATCCTTAGATAGCTCTGGGAGGTAGCTTTCTCATTTTTTGCAGCTGTCCTCGGGGGTGTTGCAGGAGAGTTGCTGCACTCTCAAGTCCATACAGTGTGGAGCATGCTATTGATTATAAAGCCCAACTCCTGCAAAATTTCAGCTGGAAGGGGGTGCGAGGTTCTGCCTAATAATCAATAGCACAAGATGGCACTATATCAAGAAACTGGCTTTTAACAAACACTTTTAAAGCAATAAAGGAGATGAGATGGTTTTCATTTAAAGGGTGAACTCCTCTTTATTCTTGGGATTCCAGGCAAATTAGCCCTGGTATGTCCTCGAATGCTGTACTGAACGTATTAATGATACTTTCTGTTCTCTTTGCAAAAGCAGCACACAGAGTACCTGTCTTCTTATGTGTAATAGTTGAGTTGGGCACTCGTGTTAAGTCTGCTTTGTAAAGTATAACGGCACACTGCTCAGCAGCTTGCAAGCAAGAAATCTTGCAGAAGTTAGAAACAAGATTGTTTTGAGGGAAGAAAATTGGGGAAGGTGGTAATCCTGTGTAACTACTGCTTCTTCCTGGTCTACATTTTCACAGTGTCTAGTGGCACAGAAGTCCTCTGTCACTCCGATTTCATGTCTATACTATTGCATATATGTTCAGTATTTACTGAAGTCTGTTCTGAAGGTACATTCATAACAGCAGGCAGTCCATTCACCCCCTCTCTGAAATGCTGATACACTGATGCATGCGGCACGGGGAATGAGCAGGAGGAACTGGAGATCTGTGCTCGGTCGCAGGGACGTGATCTCATTGCAGCCATGGTGGGATGGCTCCCATGACTGGAATGTTGTCATGGATGGGTATGTAGGTTTTAGGAAAGATAGACCAGCAAGGCAAGGCAGTGGAGTAGCTCTTTATGGGTGTGAGCAACTGGAATGCACTGAGCT